>UYWX01020425.1:37218-69015 GCA_900622495.1 Hydatigera taeniaeformis | reverse complement strand
GGTGTGCTTTTGGTGTCTGCGAGTAGTATTTAGACACAAAACGACTGTTTTCGCGATGTCCTCCAACACTTTCGCCAGCTCAAAAGGGTAGCCCGTTTTACCAATCCGTTACTAATGTGTGTAGACCTTTCACAAAAAGATGTCTGGTAAGGTACCCGTAACATAATTGCAAAAAAACTCTTTCTGTATCACTATATTATTTAATTATTTTCTATCATTACATGTCCTTGAGGTCTTAAAGATGATTAAGCCAAAAAGTAAGCTTTATTTCTATCGTGCGGCTGGTTATAAACAAAGAACTTGAAAGTGATCTTACTTCCACTTGGATCATCATCTCTGCCTTTTTTGGCGGATTAATTCGTAATACAATTTGTGCTGTAACGCATTAGAAACAGTAAGTAGAGCACTACTTTTGCTTCTTTCTATGCACGATTAGGTTTATGATGGCATTTACGAAAAATGTTAACTTTAGTCATAGCCTCTTTCGAAGCAAAAGCTCCATGAAAATCTCATTCCACTTTTCCATTCCCTCTTGGTCGCTACTATTTATTAATGCATGCCTTGTCTTAAAGTATTAACTGCTGATGCTAACAGTTCACTTTCCTCTGAGACAACTTTTGAGGGCGATTGGGCGCTTACACTGGCGTAACATGTGATGTCTTCGAAGCGTGGTATTCTTAAACTACCAACTACCCAATCATCCTTCCTCTGAAGGAGCAAACCTCACATGAGCGAAACAAGTTAACCATCGGTCTCACCAGTTAGACAAACAAAAGGCTGTCTGGGAATAGCGGAATTCAAATTCCTTCAGCTAAGTTTTTAATCCACACAGTGGGCCTTGCGCTACCATTGAAAATGCACATTTGTTGAGGTGTCTTTTGCTGCTAGACCTTTAAGAAAAGGGATATGGAGGCGAATGAACAGTGGACTATAAGACCCAGGTAATGTGTGTAGCGTATTCAAACAAAACTAATTTGTATCTGATACTGGATGTGGAGAAAGATGGTTCAAAATTTGTTCCCATTTTATAGTCGTAGAAGGGAGTCGATGTCTTTTCGGTTTACAAGTAGCATATCCACATGAAATTGAGGCTATTTGCGGGCAATTTGCCAAAGAAAGTCAACAATTCAAATCATATCGTGTATTTTGAAGGAAAATACACGAACGTTTTGAAGTGGAAAACAGTATGCAATGCTTTTTTCATTGTCATTTAATAAATTGTACTCCTGGATCTTTGCTCGGAAATCGGCGGCTGCTAGTTTCTACTGTTTCCATCTAAACAAGATGAAGAATAGGTGTCAGTCGTAATCAGACCGACTCTTGACTTTTACTATGCAAAGCTTTCTGTATCTTTATTACCTGATTTCCCTTTTTTAAGTCTGTTCAACTACATCCAACGCCCACTATATTCGAGCCACGCTTGATTAAACACGCTGTCTATCACACTTCTCTTATTTAAACTTTTGGTAGTGTGGAATTATCATTTATTTTTGTCTGGCTACACTGTGTAGCCATTTTGGGGGCATCAATTGGCTTCCTGTTCTCATCTAAAAGTATTCGCGCCATTGCATCCAAAGGAAACGGTTCTTTGATGAACGAAATTTACTACTCATTTCTGTTTATTTATTCCATGTAGACTTCACCTGAACATACTAGAATTCTATTCTTGCAAATGGAGAAAGTTGAATTTTCTTTGGTAGAAAAGTTGACTGCTGTCTTTGGGACATGTCTTTGTCTGCAAGATGTGTCAGATGTAGGCGGTAAAGTCAACTATTGCGAGCTGAGTACTGGTGCGAACCATCTCAAATTCGTCCCATTTGTGTATAACATCGCGAAGGATTGTTTCAGTTTCCTTAGCCGATTTCACAGCCAATAGGCTGATTGAACTGCTGCTGAGTCACTTTGGGCTGGTGATTCCCGTTTACCCTTTGTATTACATTCTGAAGTTTAGAAAAGGAATGCACTCATGTACCTGTAACACCTTCTTTGTGTTTTCTCTCGATCCACATAATTAATTATTTTCTCAACATCTTTAATTTGTCATCCTTATGGATAATTTTGGATGAAAATATTTGCTGGTCAAATTAAGATTCAGGGTGCACAAGTAAAATATTCTTGAACTTCTTCACTAGAAATCCAAGGCAATCAACTGTGGTGACTGTAGTTTGGTAAACGTGCTGCGAAACAGGTTTACATCAAATTCTCTACCAATTCAGCAGTTTTGGGTGTTGTCTTAATCCATTACCGTAAACAACTCAACGTGACTGCTCCAATAGCATCGCGCTCATCGGCTGAGAATGCCTCTGCACCACAACCGGATATTGTCACATTAAAATTAAGGGAAACACGCAATGCCCGTTATGAGCCTATACAGTAACGGACACGAATTCGCAAAGCTATAAAAGTTGGCCGGAAGCAGTCGCCCTTAATCGCCTAAAGAGGCGCTAATCCTATACATTGCCGCTCATCCTCATCGTCGCAGCTCGGCCATGATTCCTCCCCGCCCTCTCCTCTGCCGGTGATGGATAGTGTCGTGCTTCGCTGTGTTGGAATGGAAGAAAGGCTGGTTTCGCTGCCTGTTTTTGCTACGTTGGTGTGCATCCATGCGTCCAAAGTCAAGTTGTTCCATTAATATTTTTATCCAAAAGTTGAAGCTTTTCCACCGACTTGTAACTACGCAACCAATGCCAGACGCAGGATTGTCTTTATAAGGGAGTTAAGCATGCAGCAAATACTTATTCTGGCAGGTTGGATCAGATGGACATAGTGTGCATTCCGTGAGGCGCGATTGGAAAGTTCAATAACTAGTCGAGACTTTAGCAAACAATTTTAGAGCTTTTGAAATCAAATTGCAACATTTCATTGCAGTCAATGGTGTCAATCTGACTTGTATGATGGGTAAACTGTGTCAGTGTTTTCTCAGCACATTTCCATGGATATAAGCACCAACAATATAACTCTTTCCCCTTGACTTGTATATATGTAGAAAGATGAGATCGTGCTCTCTCGCGAATTATCTCCGGGCATAAAATGAGAATGACTAGTATAACATGGAAATTAATTAGTTATGTAGAGGAAACACCAATGGAGGAGAACGGGTAACACGCAAAATGTGTTTAGTTTGTTCGAACCACAATGCTCGGATTATTTTTGTGAGATTCTTTCTGCGTTCCTTCATAAGATAGGTTGTACGCTTTTGGCTTTTGGCAATCCTGTTCACAACTTTTTCTTTACTTTCATACTTGCGTCATGACGTCATAGATGTAAGCTTAGACACTATTAGCGATGTGAGAAACTGGTCGGTCGTCCTAAGCCATTTGCCAAGGTTTTCCACCGTTTTTTTTGTTGAGATACGGAATTTGCTTGATTGTCAAGATGAGTGAAAATTTGGAGCTGTTTACACAACTTTAACTTCATCTAAATCTGTAGGCGAGGATATTATGCCTAAGCGGCTACCGCTCTAATTCCTGAACAAGTATTTCACCAAGCACCCAACATTTTCCGGGGCATCGATTGCATCTGTACAGCGCCCGTTTACTCCTTATGTGAGGTTAATTGTTACACACTTATTGAATGAAGCTTTGAGAAATTATGGAGAATTTAGCCCTGGCGTTGTATGCTCTGTGGAGGCAAGGGACTATTTCATGTTTGCGTTAGAACCAGGTGATGGGAATCACACAAACTGTTTGGCTAACCTTTCTTAACAGCTTTGCCAACCCTTGCCCAAGTGGATGGTACTGCACAGTTGAAGCACAGTTTCATTATGCATTATCAGAATTGTGGTTCTAGTGAAACAGGCCTAGAACAAAATAACGTGTTTCAAGGCATTCGTATTCAAGCTGCTCTATGAAGGCGCAGTGAAGCGGCCCTATACCTACCGCATTTCACTACCACCTCAAGTCACTTGTTCTAGCTCAAATAGGGATTTAATTTTATTCAAAGTGAGCAGCCTGCTGATCGCAGTATTAAAGGCATTATTCGGACATTCTTACGCTTAAATGCTTAGCTTTCTTTACCCTATGAATGACACTTGTGTTGGAGGAACCAAATCGTAGTGAATAAAACAGTCCTCTAAACTTCCCGTCAGATCATTGAGAATAGCAAGCGGATCAATTCGGTGCATTACTTGGGTCTCTATGTTCCTTGAAGGGTAATTTGCCAACTTCCTCTGTCATTACGTTACGTTGTAGTTGAAGTCTAGAGTTGCCGACAAGCTACTTGACACCCAGTGTCATACATAATGACCTTGTGTCAAATTTCTGACTTGAAGTGCTATAATCTGTCGGGGTAGCTAAGTACCTTTCTTGCGAATATGTACGCATCCTAGTGATTGTCTTAGAGAAGCTGATTAATTCAGACGATAAATATGGATCTTTGAGAATAAACCGCTGAAATTCCCTTCTAGACATAAGTAGATCAGTTTGTAGCGAAAGGTAAGGAAATCTCATGCCAAAGGCTACCGTTTTGGGTTGCAATACTTAAAGAAAGTTCTTTGTGTGCGTTAGGCACAGGCGCCTGACTTGTTCCGCTAACTTACACATAGTTGGTCGGTAACCTCTATGCCTTTGTGCGCCCCTGGATTTTTGCAGCGAAATGTTCTTCAAAATGCTCTTTTGTGAACCATATTATGCAATTGCTAGACAGAGAATAAGTAGGACGGACGCTAAAAAGCCGAGTCATTAACTTACCGGATTCAAAAGCTCCAATTTTGAGGCCGGAGCGTTCACATACACGTGGATTGTTTTGGCCTTGTGAGTGCCTATTGAATAGTCTTTTATCTGCGTCTAAATAGTAAAATGAGTCATCTATTTCGCCAATAGCCATGTATTTGTCAAATAAAATTCGTATTTCCAATGTATTAAATAACTTACAACAGAGGGCACTACTCGTATCCTGTGTACAACCTGGTGCTTGTGAATATCGCTTGCTCCCTCGATTTGATTATGCACAGTTCTTACACATTACATACAAGCCTAGTTTAAATACGCTTTGGTATATAGTGCTATCGTTTTTCGCCTTGCTGGGACTACCCACGTCAGACCTCCGTCGACTTTCTTTGCTACACACTCATTTGATTACAATGGGTTTTCATGTCAATAAGCTTTGGTAAACAGGTGCCTTTGTTGGTTGGTTGGCCTGCCAAGGTGCATCTGTACGATCATTAAGTGTTTAAATGATAGTCCTTTAATGGTAAAGGGTACAAATCTTACCTCTTACCCATTCTATTGCCAAATTATCTATTCTCCAGTGGTTGCCCTTCGCCAATGCTAGCATTAAGCCCACTGCATACAAACACAGTGGGAGGTGGTACCCTTCAACAAGATGCTGGCCCCTTCATCCATGATCAACGACAAGACTTGCAAGCCACCCCCACCAAAGAGCAACACACACAAATAAATATCTCAACATGCAATGTAATTCTATTTTGAGATGCAATAATCGAGCTCACCTGTTGCACTTTCAAGAGCGATTGGTTTTTGGTGTTGTGATACCTCTTCAGTTTAGTAAGCGTTATAAAACTTAAGCCCAAAATAGCTTAGTTCCTACATCTGAGCTTGAGGGGAACTACTTTCCTTCACGAATATCTATCCTGCAGATCCTAAGTTTACACTCGGGGTAGAGATAAATAAGATAATAGTTATTCAGGCGCCTGCGTTAGATCTACATACTACACACTTAATTGTTTGTCTTCCTCCTCGACTCTGTAGAAATGGTGAGTAGTTCAGGAATTTCCTTGCATTTAGAGCTCTACATTATCCATCGAACCAAAAACAACACTGAGTTTGTGGGGTAAGCTAGAAATTTGTAGTCGGAATGATGACTTCAAAGAAAGTATTGTGCGTCCACATATTGTTTTCTTAATAGACACAGCAATAGGAGCGAATAAAGAATGTACACCTCGAAGGAACACCAATCATATGAGATGGATCAACAGCACCAGCAGCAACAGGTGTCGCCGCAGGGAGGCGAAGTTACAGATGACAGAGTCGAAGCGGTGACCCCCAATGATAACAATAATGGCGTCCGAGGCTCTCTTGGCTCGCTTGGAGGGCCACGCATTGCCGCTGGCGATATGCTATACGACGGCCACGGCAGCCTGTCTGGTCTGTTATTACTTTTTCCACCCTCTAGCCTTTTTACTTATTCAACACGAAGTTTTTTGTGGCATAAACAGTTCTTTGATTCATGGACAACCCAGATGTTTGTTGCTTGCATAAGAGGCAGTAGTAGTCCTCGCTATATGGTTGATAAAGTGTCGTATGAATGGGAGTTAACGCCACCCTTAGCATTTTTCTACATGTGACGATGCGATGCACACCCCATAATGTCGATGCTCATCCAATTTTTTTCGATTTTAGCAGTTCCAGTGTCTGCGCTAACTGCTGCACAAGCTGCCGCAGTTCAGCAACAACAGACAATTGCTGCAGCTGCCAACTACAGATACATGACCCTACCCAGTCATCAACAAATATCCAACCATCCTCAAGTGATTCCCGCTGCCGAATATGTCTATACAAGCGGTGGTCCCGTCGGCAATCACATAGTGAATAGTCAGCCACTCGTACCTGCTGCTCATGCTCAGCCTCTTATCTACACCACGACTACCGCGACGCAACATCAGCAGCCCCAACAGGCGTACGACCATTGTCCTGCCGTATGCAGCCTTTTCGCAATCTTTTGTTGTCCTATCACGTGTTGGTGCTCCCTACCCGCTCTTGCCTACTCTCTTTGCGCGTATACAGACTACAGGGCGAACGATATGCACGCGTACCGCAGTAAATCAGACGTAGCAAGACGCTGTGTCATTATCGCTTGCATCATAGGCCTCATTCTCTGTATAATTTGGGCCATTCTCACCTTCCTCTACTATGGCGAGATGCTCCTACTGCTGGGAGACATAATCAAAGCTGTGCAAAGACACATTTGGTCGGGTAACTAGAATCTTCCTTGAGTTTATTGTCCTCTTGCTTCCCCTTTTGTAATTCGCAACTGCTGCTTAAATTATCAATGTAAACAGGTTGTGCACACGTGTACTTGATCTCCAACGCTGAGAAAGTAATTCCTTCTATGAAAAATAGGCGAGATATTCGATTCCCTCGTCAAGTCCTAACCATTCCGTCTAGGCGTCAGCATTACACAGTACCTATGCTACTGAACTCAGCGCCTAGTGACATACAGAGGAAGTGATCTACAATTTTAATACACTCAGAAAATTCAGCAAACAGAGCACGTCAGGAAAAGTAGTTGCTCCCAACAGCTGGTGGTCTCACGACCGTAGGCCAGCAGTTTTGCGAAAGGAGCACGCAAGCGGGTATGCACCAACCAACACGTGATTAAGTGAGAAACGGATTTGCGGCCTCCCGGAGCTTAAACATGCAGGCCCCTCCTATCTACACATTATTCTAAGGTGGTGGATGCCGTGCCAGATTAGACTGGATATTAGCTACCACTGGTATGAAAAAATCGGTGTATGCGAAATGGGGAACGTAGTCGCTGCTGACACAATAGCTAGGTATAACATGACTTGAACCATCGGAGAAATAGGAGCATGGGGAATCGAGATTTCCTCAAAGCAACAGCTCGTATTTATGCAAAAAATATTAAGGGGCCGGATCAAGAACGATCAAGGCTGCCTGACCGCCGGGGCAGTTCGTAGAGAAGGTATTGAATTGATTTGCGTATCGTCCCTGCTTCTGTAGCTACAAAACCACATAGATGAGCCTAAGTCATTGCCCACAAACCGGCATATAAAAATAGTTAACGAGTAATTAAAAGAGGGCAAGCTTCCAAATTCCGCACCTCACCTTAACTCCTGCTTACAACCATCATTTGCATATCTGAAGCCTTAAGTGTCAAGTTATCTTATCCTAATGGAGGCGTAAAGCTACACTTCCCATGATAAATAAAAAGCAACAATTTAATGGTAGGTGTTTTCTTTCAAACAGGCCTTGCTATCGACAGAGCTGCAGCTCATGTGGCAGTGGAACGAAGTTTTCAACCCAAACAAAATAATGATTCAAAGCTACATCATTAGATAGTTTAATAAAACATGGTAAATACGTGTTGTAATGTAGGCTGGCTAACCAGCTTAGTGACGCTGCCAGAAGAATACCTATGCAACAAGAGAAATACAAAAACCCGTATCCAACAGAAAGAACAAAGCAAAAATCACGAAAGGCGAGCATAACATGAAAGGGATGAGATGCCTTACGGCCAATAATACGTAGACTTACAATGACCACAAAGTCGCTGCAGACCTTCGACCATACCTGGTTGAGTGACGACCGCGTGAAGTAAAGAGAAAGACGGAATCGACTGCAAATCGAAATTGTGGTAGATGAGCATGGATTGCTCGCAGGTAGCATAGATCAAAACGGGCTCATTTCTACCCGGCGACATTGCCAACCGACCAGCCATGAAGGCCTGGCAAGCCTGCCCCACAGGGAAATGAAGAATATCCTTTTGATGATTAAACACATATGTCGATCCATCCCAACAACAAACGGCAAGTTCATCGAACCCATCATTCTTCGAAAATTAGACAAACCAAGTGAAACGAATTTACCGTTAGATCAAATTTGGATAAACCAAATAATTCACCATTTACTGGTAGGGATACAGACCAGATAACTTCACTTTTTTGCAGATCTGCGGAAAGCAAACTGATAGTTCCATCGGCGAGGCAGAGACCGATTAAACAATCGGCTATCCCCGACAAATTAGATTTCAGACCACCGACAATCCATGTGCGCATCTCCGAGTTCTGATTGGAAGTAAGTTTTGCCGGATGATAGATGAGAGTGGGACTATCTTTGCGGTCCTTGAGATGAGAACTTACCACATTCGGTCCTCATAACTTTCAAATTTTTTTTGAAGAAAAGCGAATCCACCACCAGGCTGTGAAGCAAGTATCTAATGGCAACACATATGGAGTGATGCGTACTAAGACTACCATGTTTGAAGTAGTTGGAGTCGAATGCAGACTTATTCTACTGATCTAAAAGTATTAGTAACGATCTAGCCCATACTTGACCAGCTAGTTCCCATTTTATCAGCAAGAGAAGCTTCCCACTTCCTTTTTCGGAAGCTTTTCCAGGTACCCATCGAAAGAGTCGCACGATTCTATCGGAATACGCCACTGCCATATCACAGGGACCATCTTCGAAAATGCCCAAATGAAGTAAAGGAAAGTACCTCCCTCTAATATGCGAGCATCTTTTGCATTACAAGCCAACTGTTGGTTACAAACAAGAAAGAGACTTGTAGCAGAGCTTCCGGTCTTCAACACAGCATCAAAAATATAGCATTGCGAATCAGCACAGAGTGCAACGACGGATGGCTAAATAAGAAATAGCGAGAGTGTTTGACATATAGGATGAGTAATTTTGGGAATTGATGAAAAGAAGCACAGATGCATCGCTATAACTTACAACTCAGCATTGAGATAAAAGTCAGCTATAAAAGGATCATGAAGCAAATGCAGCGCATGGAAACAAGAAACATGAAAATACCTTCTCCTTAGAGCATAGCCTTCCAGCCGTAACGCAAGTAACCATGTGAAGGTCGCGATAAACTTTCCAGACTTTCCCATATTTTAGTATAAGGAGTGAACCATTAGGAGAGACAGAATCTGAAATGGGATCCAGATCGCCAAAGTCCCAATGACCAAGTACTAATTCAGTATCCTAAGCAAACGTGAACACACTCTTATTGGAGACGTACCCCATCATCGTCGACATCGTACAAGCACAAATTAGCGGAGGTTGTGGTAGTTACTCCCGGAAGCTCCACCCTGTCAACAAATGTTATGTTGCGAATCTGAAATAAAAAAAGCACTAAAAACACGGCTATTATGACCAGAAGAAGCAAGCGTTCTAAGCGTAGAAATTAACAACGCCACTACTATTTGCAAATATCAATTTTCAGCCCAAGTCGGCATAGAGTGGAAAGCTACCAGTATTTGCACACAAGACTAAAAAATTTCTTAAAATGATCGAGTTAAACAAACATCAGAAATTAATAATCGAGACACCTGTATAAAAAGTACAATCAAATTGTCAAGTCGAATATTCCGCAAAATCTGTAGTGGTACAACTAGCCATCATGGATTTGAAATGCATATGGACAGAAAACAACCATATTTTATGTAATTTACCTTTATTGTTAGAAAGTTACCCACGCCGATATATATTTACGGAGCTATTTTATGTCCAAAAGTAATATGGAAACTGTTAATGTCTTTAAATGAGTGCGAAGTCAAATTTAAGTGTTTTACTGAGCAAGAATTTGTTTGACAAGGAATCGTAAATAATTAAAGTTACCATATGGTGTTCATTTTTATCTTCGACTGACCTAGGCACTAGTTCAGGATCTCCCTGTATGATTGGTTTACTGTATCATGATGTCATTTTCTGACCGTCCATTTCTGTAGGTCGCTTTTGATCTTCGATGGGCTGTCATGATTTGATTTTGTTCACAGTAACTTCTCCCTGATTCGCTTATCATTATTCGTTCATTTTATTAACATCTGTTGCCTTTATTCGATACTGTACCATTAACGCTTCTTTGTTCACATTCGAGATTGATCGATCTCCCATATGAATGTGATGCTATCGGAGACAATATGTCTTATCTTCTTATCTGGGTCGCGTATCTAAAATTTGCGTGTCGTTATTTTGGTTTCAGCTTTAAGGTGGTTCTTGTACAAGGTTTTGCGGCATTTAGTATTGTTTCTCACTGATCTGCGTTTACAATTTGTGGGTGCTTCTTAGACATTTTCCCACGCGATGACTGCCACACTCGCATAAATTAAAATAGGGTGGTAACTTAAAGGTTTATCAATGCAGCCATGAACTAAGTTCATGAACGAATCTGCTGAAGTCTTTGCTTTCAGTTTGCCTATGTTCATGCTTCGTAAATAGCTCGTTCAGCCGCGTATATGCAATTATTATGCTTTTTCTGCACCTTCACCAAAACTGCGTTGAAATCCTGCCTTTTATAGGCTTTTCCGGTAATGGCTTCTGGACTTTTCGTCCACATATTTTTAAAATTTTCACTAAGGAATAATCATTACTTAATCATTAGATGAATTTTACCTCTGCTTGCCATCCCATAATTTCGGTTACAGTTTGGAGACAGTTTCTAGTGCTTTTGAACCATTTGCCGCAATTTTTCTATCGACTTCAGACGTAGGCGATCATACTATGTTGAAGTTGCGAGTATTGTCACGATATCTGGATCGTGTTAGGACCGGAGGCGTGGAATCTATAATGCTCTTTAGCACTGAAGGGGTCCTTCTCACTCAATCTTGTTGTGACACTGGAAGTGTAAAAACCGCGGCAGCTATTGTTTCTAATGTCTGGAATATGTATCAAAAACAACTTCAGTTAAACGAGTCGGTGAGTAACGTATTTTTTCATAGAAGGCCTTTTTTATTTAACCTGCAGTGACTATTGAGACGGTTCACTTCATTTTATGAATAAGCTAGAGAAACTGTTTTTTGTTCCTACATTTTTAATCAAACACCAGCTAACTTGTCATTCTTTGTTTTAATATTTTTTAATCGATAAAGCTGGCACAACAAAGTCTGCCAAGACTGCACCAAGCCAAACTATGATGTCCTATTTTCTTCCTTCGTAGTTTGACGAAGTCATAGTCCTTCTTCTGGCTTGTACTCTGGAGTTTTCAATCCATCTTTCCTTTAAATTTTTGTTAGTTACTGCTTAATGGGTTTCTTAATTTTCAAATGAGCGATGCTTGAACTATTTGTTCCTCGCCTTTCTCACAACTTTAAGTCTTTTATTGGATTTTTATGTGATTCCCTCATGTGCCTCAAGCCTCCAAGCTTCTGCTTGAGTTATTTAGGCTATCAGAAAAGCGTCAATATGAAGGCACATAGTTAACTCTATGAATTTTACCGATGAATTAGTCAACAGTCGTATTTGCAAAGCGATTGTAACTTCGGCTCCAAGCATCAGACTACACTAATATAAATTCACTTTTTCGTATTTTCTTGCGAGAAATCCATTTTGTTACTTTGTGGTTGTTCCTAGGAGTCTTTGCAGGAAGTGATCGTTGAATTGACCCAAAAAAGGCTTGTTTTCACCAAGGTCGCCTCCGTCATCATATGCATATGCGGATCCAAGGAAATCAGCCTGGCTTTAATGCGCGCTAAGATGAACTTGTTGGCGGACAATCTCCAAGATCCCCTCTCATTGCTGACTGCTTCTGATTGATTCGTTCTCTATGCAAGCAAAATTATTTGTGTTAGTAAATGGCTCTCTGACCAAACACCTTTTGGTGTGTTGTATTGCTACTTCAGGTTACTTTGAATGCCATTTCATGTCGCTGTTAACTCCTTCAAACATCAAGTAGTTCGCATTGCATAGCACAACAGATTCCTCAACTTTCATTCGATATCTTTGCAAAATACTGGCTTTTTAATGCTTAACGTGGCGCTTTTGAAGCTAATTATACTACTAAAGCTCGTGATGTACCGATTCAATGCCCTTTTCCGTGGTAAGTGAGGGAGGTTGGTTGGCCCCCCTTGCACCTTGTCTCTCGCATCTATTATGGACATGGCCTTAATCTTTGCATAGCCTTCCAGGATTTGAACCATCATGAAATTTTTTGCTGGTATTCGGTATTCCAGCAAAGGGACCCGCAATCTAGTGCAATTTTAAATTGCTATAAATCATGCGGCTGCCGTGCTCATTGATTGTGCTTTGTTCAGACCGTTCACTTTTGTGTTACAGGCGGTTTAAACTTGATTTTTTCTTAAGGCATAAACCTATGCCTCATCAGAATCGATCAAGTCATGTGAATGTTCAGGGAGAGGGGAAGAAAGCGGAGACACCACATCTTAAGCAGAATGGTCTCGCTGAGGACGCAGAGAAGCGAGGTATGCGACACCCGGCACCCTTCTCCCACGAACCTGCTGCCCTTCGGGCTCTGGAGGAGTGCGACTACAGCAAGAAAATTACCCTCCAAATGGCCAAGTCTGGAACGGGTCAGCTGTAACCGATTGTACTTAGTCATTTTGTTTTGCGTGATCAGAAACGTACACGTACTTTGGATGCATGTTGCTCTCCTTAACGGATAAGTTTGTTTTTCACTTTTTCGTTGCATTATTTAGTTTACTGATGTACTCAAATTTAACCATATTGTTTCACTAGCGCTTTTTCGAGGACACAAAGACGAATTCAAAATTTTGCTAACATTAGGGGTAAACAACTAAATTACTGTGGCGAACTTCAGACACCAATATATCGAAGCCCTTTTTGAGCCACGTCCGTTCATTCTCTTGATCCCTTCGACCTGCAAAACAAATGTCATGGGGACCACAGAATTTCAAGTTTTTTTTACGCCTGAAAAGATCATTTAAGTATCGGATTGTTCTTTGGGGTAAGGTATATTTTGGCAATGCTTCCAGTTTAAGACGCTCTCAATGGATTGTCACTTGTGCATTTCGGGTTTCAGTGAGTCATATTCGTTGTGCACCTTTAGTGTGAGGTAATGCTGCGTGATTTTAATTTGTAATCGAATGCATTTTTGAATAATGCCTGTTTTACGTAGTTGTTTTTTCCACCTATCTGATGTTGCCACTTGAGTTCCACTTTTTGTATTCCCCGATCCATTGATGTCGGATTTAAAGTGTTTAGAACTTTGTGGTTAACTTCGCTATAGTTAACTTTGCCATTTCAACGTTGCTGAAATTCGAATTGGTCTGTCAATTCAACTCAGTTTATGACCCCTCACTAATAGCATATAGTCGAACTACTTTTTTGCTACTAGGATGTCGTTCTGCTAATAAGCATTGCTTACTTGACCCCAACCGACCGTGTTTCACCGTTAGTGAAACCAAAAAGTAAAATATCCTTTACATTCATGTGTCACAGTCATCATTTCCGAACTCATTTAAAACGTTGTTCTTATTCCACTACAATCTTGTCAATACAACAACTGCCTTCAAATTTACAGATTTTATTTACTAAATGATGTTCCCTAAGCATAAGCTACCGTAGATTATTTTCCCACGCTTACTTGGAATTGCTTTACGCTCACATGTGCTGTTCTCAGCGCAAATTTACCCGTGATAATCATTTACCCAGCTCCGCGTCGTGTGCGTGTCTATGCCGATGGCGTCTACGACATGTTCCACTCAGGTCATGCGCGCCAACTTATGCAGGCCTCCAACGCCTTCCCAAACACTTACCTCATTGTTGGCGGTAAGCTTCTAAATCCTACTTTGCTGGAGAGAGCTGTTTAGTAGCCTCTGTTTTAAGTTTTAGCTGCTAACTTTCTGACTTATTGATGGATTTAACCCTTCTATTTGCACATTTCTAGGCTTAAATAAGCGTTTTTTTGGTGATGCCAATGAACATGACCTCGGTTATCTATTTCAGACATGTAGCTTTGATGGCTGAACAAATAGACAAGCTAAACCGAAAGCTGGTAAATAGCGGTGTGTCCCCTTTTGATAGAAAATAAGTAGGTTAATGAGATGAGGATTTTGGGGTTGAGTTGCCGTTATTGCTGTCGTTTAAATGTGTAAATTCGTTGATGTTTAACTCTCCCACCGCCTACTTTCCTTCAGCTAGTCGGTCAAGTTCAGGGATGGTTGCATCAATCTCTTGGTCTTTGGAGAACCACTTCAGCAGCACACCAAATCCTATTAGATTAGGTTAAAGGGTCAACACAACGTAACGCTTACCGGTGTAACAATTTGTGCGACACGTTGCTGGTTAATTTTTTAAGCACAATGACCACCCTAAAGTTGTGGTTCGCTTAGGGAAATTTAAGGAGGCTAATTTGAGTAGCTGGGGTCGCAGTCGGTCACGTTGGCTTTATCGTTTTAAAACTGTGTATTTTTGCTTCATCACGGCCTTATCATCACATTTAGTACCGGGTGTTAAAAGAAACTCACGAGTTTTTTTGACCTAGTCTACAGATTCTTTCTCGTTGGTTGTAACTGTTTTCTGTCGTTGACCGGCTGTAGTGACTAGCGATGCGGACACCTTGTTCCACAAGGGGCAGACAGTGATGAGTGAGCGCGAGCGCTATGAGGCTGTCCGCCACTGTCGATACGTGGATGAGGTCATTGTAGCCGCTCCCTGGGAGTGTACTATCGAATTCCTACGGTTACACAAGGTATTCGCTTGTCGTTTACCCCACCTAAACTTGTTCTTTATCCATGCACGATTTGTTTTTGTTTCTATTTGCTGCAACAAATACCCATGTGCGGCGTCCTTGTTTCTATCCTATTTCATTACATAGTCGTCGGTTAGCCCTTGATCGATGTAAATGGCAGTTACCACCGTTGTTTTTCACTCCCTTAAAATTTTAGATCAGCCCCAATAGAGACGTTTTATTCCTGAATGTACATGATGGGGAACGTCTTGACACAGTACACATTTTGTTTCCACTTTTTTAGAATTTTGCAAGCGGCTTTTGCTTTTTTCAACATTTGTTTTCTGGTTTTTAATAAAGATTAAAATCAACTCTTTTCGATAACTACCAATTTTTTGAAAAATATTTTAATATTTTATTTCCTAGATTGACTTCATTGCCCACGACGACATTCCATACGCAAGTGATGGGTCAAATGATATCTACCAACCTTTTAAGGATGCTGGAATGTAGCTAGATTCTTTATTCAAGTAGCACATCAACGCCTTTTTTGTTTGTCTTGTAAATATTCTTGTTATCAGGTTTTTGACAACACAACGAAGTGAAGGAATATCGACAACAGACGTAATCGCGCGGATACTGAAGGATTATGACGTTTACCTCAGAAGGAACATTAGTCGCGGATTAACCCGGCACGAATTAAATATTAGCTATGTCAAGGTTTGTTTTTGGGTAAAATGCGTTATTGCTCAAGTGCGAAACCCACTCTATCGTTAAAGGACCGTTTTTACAAACGCTTTACCTTGCATCAACCTAAAGTTGCGTACTTTCCTAACAAGTACAGTGGACTTTTGTCACAATGTCTATACTTCGAAACTCCTTACTTTTGGCCTTCACCTAGCTTCACCTTGGTGTTTAGTGCATTCATGGCTATATATCGATCTTATTTAATAAATTATGAGGGTCGGAAATAAGTGACCGAATGCTTTATCTAGGAGAAGCAGTTGCTCTTAGAGAACAACATTCAGACAATAGTGGAGAGGGGTAGCCATTTCTTTGGCGATTTCGGAACCAGGCGTCGGCGAATAGTGGCAGGCTTAGAGGATCTTTACCAAGAGTTTTCGGCCTCCTTCCTACGTTTCTTCGGTACTCAGGGTTTGCTACGTCACTGGCTCTCGGATACTACTGCAGCTATTCGCGGTGTTGTTTCTCCTCATTCCTCAGTCTCCTTGCCCCCTTCACCCCTTTCTAATTCTAACTCCAACGCCGCTGGTGAAAATGACACCACCAGCCCTTACAGGTCAGTTGTGTGCATCACAATACTCCTCCCATTTTACCACCGGCTTGGCCTTGTATCATCATAATTAGTCGTTGTGGTTCATAAGTAGCCAGATTTTACTTACAAATAAAAGCTGGACATTGTTGTGAGAACTACAATCTGCCAAAAAGAACCGACCAGCCACCCCACTATACGTACCTCTATATCATCGCAACAAGCATTACCACAATGCTCAGTCATCCTACCCTTCCTTTATAGATCGGTGCTCGTGGGAACAGACCATTCAGGAAAAAGACCTCGCTTCAAGTCTGACGACTCCACAATTGATTGTGCGGCGAGGAAACGCGGTCGTCGCTAGCTGAGCATCTGTGTGCGATATTGCCTCGGTAAAGCGGCGAAACTGTTGCTTAATATAATCATAGCAACTTCAATGACTTCCCCAATTTCTAAGGCCCTTGTATATTACTACGCAATGACGGGCTGCTAAGCCATTTTAATCGTTTCATTCCCTACTGGATGTTCCTCATACAGATGTGAGAAGATCTTCTTGACTTTTTTTGCAAGAAACATTTCTTTATTTCTTTAGGTTGCAGGATGGAATGTATTAAATAGCTGGTCTAGCTTATGTATCGAGGGTAGGAATAAGGGTTTGAATGGGCTCGTTTCAAGTAACTGGCCAAGCTTTACGTAGTTTTGGAACGTGCTAATTGGCACTTTGTTTCAAGAGTGGCTTAGAGTTCTACAATCACCAGTACCGATTTTCCGACCCAAGTAGCTCACTGAATAGTTTCCATAATCAAGGTCTTTACGTTGGTAATAAATTACAGGATTTCCTTAAATCTGTCGGCTGTGGTTTGGTACAGCTCGTAAAATTCTCGTGCTAGAGTGTTAAAAGGTTCCACAACGTTCCGACTTTCTTTCTATAAAAATAAAAGCAGTCTGAGCACTTCATCCGTGATTCCCGCATGATGCATTCTAAAGAATAAACCGGCAAGTAAAAGGTCCTCGCGCTACATTCATCCCATATCTTATTCAAGTGTGAATTAATACGCTGCATGGCTCACAATCGACAACTCGTAGTACTTGATCCCAGCCTCTTCGGCAAACCGCTTGGCTTCAGCCTCAGTTATGTCACGTCGGAAGATTAAATCGGTTTTGTTACCAATAAGAATGCCTGCTACATATTTATATCAGTCGTAGATATACCTGGGACGCTGACGCCCTTAGCCACCTCCTTTACTTTTTGAGCCCACAGAGGGCACGCCTCAAAACTCGTTCGATCCGAAACATCGAACATTAGCACAAATGCGTCAATGGCGTCGACCTACATTCCACTCACATTACAATGACTTACAAACTTGTCAAAGAGGTCATGGTATATAGGGCTTCCGGGGTAATCATAAATAAGAAATTCCTTAGAACGATAAGCACTAGTGATGCAATTTACCACATCTGCATTAACATCCTGAAGGTGAATGTTTCGCATGCTAAGTTTGGGAACAACGGACTTGAAAAATAAATCAATAAAGCCACGATACCATCCGATATGAACATGAAAATTCTTTGCGAGATTCCACTAAAGCATTACAAAGAGCACTTTTTCCAACTGCTTGATGACCTAAAATGTTAAGGAAGAATGCTTCGAACCTGTAATAACACACTTCCCGCGGAGGCAATGCATTACAGCAACATGGACAAGGTCATTGTCAGGATCTATTTTCTCCGATTTACTAAAATAACGTTAAAAGCAGTAATGATCTGAAATTTGGCAAAGTTATCGTTAATATGTTTTGTCAACCACTTACGCCATCTTTATTAAGGTTGCACAATTAAGATTAAATCGGATTTCTTACCCACTTTCATCGATAGCCTAACGTTAAACACGAGTTGAGAATAGCTGCCTCTACCAATTCCATGTCACATATAATTCAATGTCAGTTATCGAAAGTGATTCCCCTACTTTAGAGTCTCAATCGACGCATCTATCATGTAAGAGCAAGTGATGGATGAACCTAATTTACGGTCCAGCCTTCAAGTTGCGGCAGATCGCCGTTGTCGTAGCAACCACTTATCAAACTTAACAGCGATCCTCCAGGAACCCTAGTCCAAGCCCACCTGTTAAAATAGCTCCTTTTTAGACTTCTGTGGCATTTATAGTTTCCTTAACTTGTATGATGGACAGTAGAGTTGATGGGTCAGCTGCCAACGATTTTAGTTTACATGACAGGACCAACGACGGAACAAACAAGGGTAAGAAAACATGCCCCGCCCTCCCCAAGTTGTATGTAACATGGACGTCTAGATTACTTCCAAAATTGATTTTACATTTTCTTTGACATCTAACATACTTTCACACTCATAATCCATAAACTTAGAGCTGCTTAAGAACGGTCAATAAATTCAGTGTACATGCTTTGGTTGTTCAGATCATCAGCCCGAAGACACACCACAAGGAAACGTCGATGAACCTGGAGTTGCTCTAGACAGCATAATCTCAAAGCAATTAGAGAACAACGAATTAACAGGCGCACAGCCCAGAACACTTCAAGAGAACGGTTCAGAGTATGTCGACAGGGAGGGCGAAGGAGTGAAGGAAGTAGTGCGTACGGCTGAGGACGAGCATACACCAACGACAAAGGGTATTCAGCAAAGTGAACCGCTGGACAAAAAATACTCACTTCCAAAAGCAAAGAAAACTAGCGATTCCGAATTCGACGAAGTGGTTACGCCACTGACATCGACAGAGATTCGCGGAGTTCATACGGATGAGGAAATTAAGGGATCCGATCACGAATCATTGGCAAGCGACAGCGGCGAAGACAAAGACACAGACACGACTGGCTCTTCCAACACGCTTGCAGCTACTTTGGATAGTATGCATGAGCACCATAGGGAAGAACTACTGGAAGAACATAGAGCGTTACTAGAACGCCGCCACAAAGCAGGACATTTGAATATGCAGCTTCAAACGACTCTATCAGAACATTTTCGCAGAAGGCGAGTAGAGGGCGGCGACAGCGCTCATTCTAACATTGACAGCATGACAAGCAGCATTATTGATACTGGGATAGACTACACTTCGCGGTATGCCAAGCACATGGAAACTCTTGCTCAGGTGCGTAACCAGTTTATGGAACAAAAAGAGCGCCTAGAAAAAGAAATAAACTCACTAAAGAGTCTCTCCAGCTATAAAACTAATAAAGCCGCAAATAAGCAAGCAGAGTTAGTTGAATTTTTACTGGATCAGGGGAGGAGGGCCATCAGCTCAAGAACTGGTCGACCTCTTCCCATTGAACATTATAAAAACTTAATTGAAATGTGGCAAAGGAAAACAGCAAATGTTGCTGCTGAGAGATTGGAAAATTTGAAATTGCAAAGACAGGTCGAGAAAATAAATGCCGCTTTTAAAGCATACGACCTCTCCGAAAGTCTTCATCTGATCGATTTTGAACAGATGAAAATTGAAAATCAAACCTACAACGAGAAAATAGAGGAAAGGAATGAAGAAACAGGAAAATTAAGCCGTAAAATTATGAATACGGTACAGATGATCGCACATGCAAGAGAGAAGCTGCAATTCTGTCAGGCTGAAAATTCGCAACTTAAAGACCAACTAAATCTATGGACAGAGAAGTCTAGCAACGGTCGTGACGTCCTCAGCAAGCTGAAGCAGAGTCGTGATGCTTTAAAAGCCAATTACGCGGTGCTGATGCGAGCCTGTGGCCTTCTGGGGCGCCCAGAAATGCTACGAGGTTATGAGCAATCAGTAAATGATGTAGAAATGAAGAAACACGAAATCTTGAACATGAAACAACTAGCACAAAAACTTCAAGTAAAGACGAAAATCTATGAAGACAGAATTTCCCACGAGAGGCAGCGACTGGAAGGTACGCACAGCGGCGATGTTAGAGCAAAGACTAGTAAATAGACAAAATTCCCTCAACTGATTTCTTATAAATTGTTGAGTCGCATTAGTGAACACAGCCTTCTCCCATCAAAAAAGGAATTAATGCGTAACATGACTTCACACTGATCCAGTACAAAATTACGCTTTGCAAACAGTTTACCTCTTGGTGCCGAGGGAAGCAGGATTGGAACAATGTGTAGATGAGAGTATGACGAGTTTAATAAAATCATCATGATAAAATATGCTGGTGAGTTCAGAGGCCTACAAGGACTTCAGAGCCTTTTCAATAGCCATAGTATTTTCCTTGAAGGTTGACAGGGCATTTAAAAGGGATTCTTGAACCTACAAGAAAAAGTACGAACAAAGAAACGTACTTCTGAAAATGACTTTCTCCATTTCCCAATTATTTTCGCTTGTAGACTGGGGCAGTAGTTGCAGCAGTAAAATGATTTTAAACAAAAATGCACCGCTAGACAAAAGTGAGCCAAGTAAGGTGCTGCAGAACGTGTGAAAGCTAATGGAATGGAAGTCAGCTTACATTTCTAAGCTGTGAGCCATAGGCTGCGAGACTGTCATCAATTCTCCTTTGAGCTACTTCCATATTCACTAGGGAAGTACTGAACTCCGAGGCTAAAAGGCGAAACAGTTGTGGTTTTGCACTTATTGAGCAATGTCGCAATACGAAACCCCCAAATATTGCACTGTACGACAAATATTTAATGTCTGCAAAAGGGAATGAGTTGATCACTTTAAAAATGAGAATAAGGAAGAGGACTAGTAGTTTCACTAAAATGTAATTGATCGTTATCATGTCCACACTAGAATAAAAATGCACAAGTTGTGAAGACCGAATACGCACCCTGTGCATGCAACGTTTGCAGATCCTTGAGGCGATCAACAATTGATGGAAGATCAGCGGAAAACGAATTCCATTTCTTCACAATCTCAAAGAGCTCAGCAATCTGAAGACAATGAAAGTTCATAAGGATGACTTAAATGACCCAGCAATATTCCATAGTCTATTCAAAACTCTCCCATAAAACTACCGACTTCAGTTTCGCATTCCCGAGTACACAAATGCATCCCCTCCAATCGAGCCAAAAACAAACGATTTAATGAAGCCAAGCGTAAGCATAAACGCATAAAGTCGTGATAACGTATTCCACCTTATTCTGAGTGTCGGCATCAGCAATTGCAGCATTCTCGGGATTTTTTGTGATGTCTGCAAGTTTCGCCTGCATTGTGGATATCCTCGCCTCGATCTGATCCAAGTAACTGGGCTGCAATAGCAAGACGCGTTCAGAAAGTCGGGCAGCAGTCTCCATGAGTCCACACGCACCCATTGCGGTTATCTCTCGAGTCCCAACAATCGTCTCCAAACGCTGCAATCGACGATCCAGTTCCAGGGTCTATCCCGACACCCACAAACACACAAGCTATGAGTCGATGATAAAGAGGTCTGATTCAAAGAGCAAGAAAAAAATGCCAATTTGCATAAAAGCTGGCTAAGTGCAAACAGGAGTTAGAAGTGACACAATGTTATATGCTTATAGAATACCACGTTTTAGCAGGTTGGGAATATCCCAAAAACGTGGGGCGACCGGTTATAAGGCAATGGCACCCGGACCGTGAATTGCACCATTTTATCACAAATTAGTCGATTTTATTCAAACACTTGAAACAGAACGGACCTTAAGCAAAGCCGCACGCAAAAAAACGAGTGAAATTGCATTTGAACGAAAAAAATAGTTACGCCATTACTAAATCAAACAACTTGGGGGAACTTTTTCCACAAAAGTTGCAGAATTAGTAAAATAAAAATTTGAACATGCTAAAGGTAAGTTAACCGAGCATTTAATCATCAAACTCGAAAGCAGGCAATAAAAAGTTTAAATACTTAGTGCTACCCAAAACCAAAGCATCATGGTAAACGAGAGCAGTATGACATTGGTGAATGAATTCCAAAAGGTAAAACAGGAAGACAAATCTCATGATATAAATAATGCAGTCAACCTTTTCAATAGCAGCGTCAGTTTTATCCGATGGTTTGGAATAAAGCTCGAAAGTTATGCGCTCGCCTGGTGCCCCATCTTTCTGCAGCGACTGCTTGGGTCTGAAATTTGCTATTTGCTCATATAAGCGCCTTTAAGAGAAAAAAAGGAGCAGTGTTTAGGAAAGCGCATAAAGTAGGGCGCGGGTAATCAGCGAGAAATGGCACATATGCGACGACGTTTATGATACATTGATGGAACGAAGGGACAGTGCGCTATGACGCAGATAAACAGTCGACTTCTAAAAGATTTATCTTAAAATTCGTAACAAAAAGCATGAAGAGCTTGGACTGTTTTCAAAAAGGCACTTACTTCTGCAGAAGGACATCGTGAACACAAAGATCAGTTAAATCCAAATCGGAACCAAAGATTTCCTCCAACTGAAGTTCGTTTAACTGGCTAATCAATGAAGTGGCGAGAGTAGAGATCTGCTCAGCGGAGAGTTCACCCTCTGTCGCCACTGATCCGGCCTCTTTCTTTACTGCCTCTGCGTCGTCGATGAGCTGACGTACCTCTGCTTGCAAGCGCTGGAAGCGCGCGGTAAGCGTTGATTCCTTCTCGCCATTTATGTTCTAGAAAACATAGAACCGGCAGACACCAGTATTCGCATTAGTCAAGACTCCCCGCTACGTAAAACAAATTTACTAGTTTAATGGTCTACTTACCACTGTGTGCGGTACCATAAGAAAAGATTTGCAGAGAGTAAACAATTACTTTCCAGGATGAAACATACCGATTCATACTCAGGACTTTCAACAGCATATCCAACTTTGCCGGTACCAGAAATCTTGTCAGAAAAATCTGAGAAACAAAAACACTTTAAGCATGCACTTTTTTGAGCTAAGTAGCTGTGGTGCGCAGCAATGCAACAAATAAATTTAAGATGACAGATTCCATATAATCATAATAAACTACTCACTGAGTTGATAAATAGTAGCACCGCATAGCTACATTAAAGCCTACCCACATTCGATGCATCGACTTTGCAGTGCTCGAAGCGATGGCGAGCCTTGATAGCAGATATAGAGATTCGCTCGATTTCCTTTGGTAGAACCTGTTCTACGTCATTGGACTAAACACTCATTCTTAGAGTTAGGTAAAAGTACCTCCGATTTCCTTTGATCGGCCTCTGGCAAGTCATCCGTTTCATACACATCAGGTTCGTCATGGGCCTAACATTAAAAGGCAAGAAAATACGCCTACGATCCATGGCATATTTGCGAATTTCGGATCCACGGACATCCCTAAGTAGCGCAACACAGAGCTTATGGTGCACGGACGGCACTTCCGAATCTCACCCAATCATGTTTTTACCAGTGATGTGCCTAAAAAACATTTGGGGATTTGCGAAATTTTCCGGAAAATGGATTTGAAGTGCCTATATTCATCATTGAAAATTTAAAATAAGCAAAATGCTCAGCGGAAACACAATTGTGCAACTATTTAAGCAGCGACATTCGATCCCAATAAATTGGGCGAAATTTCGTGCATTTCAGTGTGCTTCCAAACGTTCGTATAACAATCCACAACAACTTTCCTTTTGCCATAATATTGCTTTGTTAACTCCTTATTTTGCTTTGCCGCCTTATTTTGCATCTCTTTGCACGATCGCTACTGTATGTGGAAAATTAACTGTTCTTAGCCGGGAACGTTGGCTTAGAAAGTCGGCTCGTTAATTGGTTACCCCACTGACTTGGTAAGGTGCCGATCAATGGAGGATAGTCGGAGGAATGTCCTCCTTGGGATTACTGGAAGTGTAGCTGCTATGAAGGGCGTGGAACTGATATCGTGCCTAATGCAGTCAAACTTCGATGTTCAGGTTGTTATCACAACAAACGCTTGTAATTTTCTCGACAAATCGCTGATTGAAGTCCCAGTCTACACTGATGTTGATGAATACACGTATTGGGGGAAGCGAGGCGATCCTGTGCTTCATATACAGGTGAGTAGTGTCTCAATTAAACAAATTTAGTTAAGAGACTGGGCTGATATTCTTCTCATCGCTCCTCTTTCCGCAAATACGCTGGCCAAGATCGCTAGTGGACTTTGTGATAACCTTCTTACGTGCATTGCTCGTGCATGGCACTCCACCGGGACGACACCAAATAAACCAAAGAAACCGGCTATCTTTGCTCCCGCAATGAATACTTTTATGTGGGAGAATCCCTTGACTTCTATCCAAGTAGACATCCTCTGCAAAACACTAAATTGGACTATGATTGAACCCATACAGAAGACTTTGATGTGCGGCGACTTTGGAAAAGGAGCCATGGAGGAGCCCCATCGGATAGTTGAATTCGTACAGAATTTGAAACTTTGACAAATATATTGCTATTGAAAACAAAATCAATCTTTCAAGACACATTCGATGTACAACCAAGAGATTCCACTCTCGAGAAATGTTATTGTGGTGTGATCCCAGTTACTTTCTACCAACTGCGTCTCCGAGATTCCCTGAGTTTTCTGGTGGTCCAGCAGCCTCTATGCTCTTTATCAGTCTGTAGAGCGTGTTGGCTTCACGTACTCTGTTAAACTCCAAGCAGAACGACTGAATTTCGACCAGAATGTTCTAAAAATAAGTTGCGTCGGATATTTCGACGGGGCAAATGCAAGTCTTGTGAATTAGGAAGCATAAATTATCGACCCTTATATGCGAGTTAACATTCCTATAGATGGAGATATCTGGGTAGTACTTCGTTGTTGGTCTAACACTCGCATTTCGCACAAGTCCGTGGCAAAACTAGGCATGGCGGTTTGATTGGCCTTAATGAACTCACGGCTCCAGTGATGTCGAGGACCTTGTTCCTCACCCACGTTTGAATGACCAAGCAAACGAGGCGAGCGAGACGCGACTGCGAGCTTCTGTCCTGAGTGCTCTGGCATCTTTTTATGAAGTTCGATACGCACTTGAGGATGAATTTTTTTGGCAAAGACATGTTCAGTGCTATTTGATTTATCACTTCCAGCGAGTGTACGTTAACGTCCATTTCTGATAACACATCCAAAAATCTAGGCAGCAAAATGACTACTAACATTGACCTACGATTCTAGTTCTGGATCGGAGGACAATGCCTTGAGAATCTCGGAGGCAGCCATTGGATTCTGATTTACCAAATTTGGAAGCTACGGTAATGACATTAAGTATTTGGTATCGAAAGCGTACACTTTCACTCAGAAGACCAACTCCATTTAGTAGTCCAGGGTTTTGGCTAATTGATTGAACAAGTTGTTCCTTCTGCGACGGAGATAACGGAGATGACAATGCGAGCTGTACAAGCTGCTGGACCTGTACGATGGAAAATAAACTAGCAGATTTCAAGTACAATGTAGTAAACCACTTCAGAAAACGAACCCCAAGAGGAAGGGTAGAGTGCTCGGTGAATGAGTCCCAGTGAAAATTGTGTTGAAGTGTGGGAGGACTGAGCCATATGAGCTCCTCGGTCCAGGAATCCAGCGAATCTAAAGGGATGGCGGCGGACTGAGGACAGGGCAGCAGCGGTGGAGCAAGTCGGAGAAAAGTAGGACGAAGTGGTTGAAGGAGAGCAGGCAGCAGCTCGTTGTCTGTTAGAAGAGCCTGTAAACAACGTTTTCGCTGAAGATTCAATGGGCATCTACAAATGAAATTGACGATAAGATGAATTGGTACCACGTCTGGCTTGTACTGGTCGTGCGTGAGAAATAGAACGCAATGGAAATCAAACACAGGTATCCTGTGTTTTCCGGGATTAATTCGTAAAGTAGACTCAAATAATTTTTCAAAACTAATTAAAATGAAGGATTCTTAGTCTAAGTTCATCAAAAAAGAGGGACCGTCGACTTTGGAGTCGTAGCTGGTCAACCTTGGCAGTAAGGAATGGGTTGTTGCATACCCAATTTTGCCTTCGTCGGGAAGAACACATGGAATCCCACAAGAGTCAAATTTAGGCATCTTTAGCGAACGCTTATGGAGCAAACCTTCGAAAACCGACCAATCGCACTGAAAGATTTCGTTAACATAGTGAGATTACCGTTTTTGGTGAGGTCGTCTCAGCGTTCATGTTTAGCAGCTGTATCAGAACAGTCTTAAGGAGCTGAAGTTAAACATCAAAATGATAATGGAGAATTACGTCGTTAGATCGATCGGGATGGAGCATGAGAGTGTGCATAAAGATCTTCACCGGATATGGGAAGGGGTCCCCTAAAGCTTTTTCAGATTTCTAGTGTAATACACGATAAAAATAAGCACATACAAGAAAATTCAAAATAAAGGGAAAAAATGGGTTCAGCTCAAGAGGGTCCAACTTGTACATATCCCAGAGAAGAAAAACAGCAAGTGTCTTGGAAACAGAATCCGGCAACAGGTCGTTATTCAGTAGAGAAACCTAGAAAATGCAAGCATTAGGCGCAAAAAGCACTCACAAAACATTTTCCAATGTCAAAAAAGTCATCTTTAGAGAAATGTTTTTGGAAATTGTCGGAGAGTGCCGCAAAAGTTTCCAATTTAGACTGCCCATTAAAAAGAAAGCTGGAAAGGGAAAAATGCAACAATTGTCTCATAATGATGCAAGTCTGTAAAGAGGATAAAATGGGCTTAAATTCACAGCGAATAAGCAAACGAACTGAGGTTGAAGAGAAATGTCTGCATTAAAACAGCATATCCTTGATATTTTCTGTATTCATGAATCAAAGACGGTAATACAGAAGTCGTCACATCTTTCCACACTAATAAATAAGGGGAATGGAACAAAAGGGAGAAGTCAAGCACATTTGTGATCAAATGTGAAGCTCAAAACATCCCATGACACATCCACTATGCTAACCTCAATATACTAAAAAAGAGTAAAGGCGCCGAGATAGTCCTAATCCCACAAAGTTATCAAAGGCATCGAAAACTATCAAACTAACTTTTTCAGCGATGACAAGTCCTTCGCAGCCAATACCATCTCGTCTGGATTAGTCATTCAATGGTAGGACCTATGATTTAAGAAAATTAAAAGACAGTTGCGAGTGGAAAAATTTACGCTTTTAGTGCTTGTACTACGTTATAAAGATATGATCGAACATACAAATATTTCGAAGTCTACTATAACAAACACTACTGTGTCACTATCTCCTTTGCAATATAAGTAATACTTACATCCGCAATTGAAGTCAAAAGTTATTCCAGATTAGCGGAACACTTGAATCCCTTTTTAAACGCAGCACACAACAAGCTAAATCAAAAGGTTCTAAATTGACTACGAAATTGCTAGACTCCGTGTATGACTTAACTCCAGACCCCGGTTAACCAACTATTCTCAACAACTGAGGATCTGTGCAAGAACAGCTCGCCCACTGCCTGGCCCGAACCTCAGAATTCAAGAGACAGTCGGTTGTGGATGATTTATTAGGCATTTGTTACAAGGAAGGATAGGGAATGGGATGCAGATGAGGCGAGAAGGCGATATCAATTGGAGAGAGAGACCCCACGTTGACTTCACGCATGTGATTCGCGTTTCCAACTTGTTCCTGCCTCTCCCCTATAGAAGTACACTTAAGCAAACTAGTGTATATTATAACAAACAAACAACTCTTACCTATTTACGAAGTTATCCATTGAATCTTAGTATTAAAAAGACTTTAACAACTTGAATTTAACAATCATTGATGTGTTTTTTGTAACTAAATATGCTTACTTGTATGAGTTAATTAACCTTACCTTTACAACAATAAAATTGCTAATTACAATAGTATTTTTTAAAACCTATTTTAGTTTAAGTATAACCTTTTTTTGTTTTAATTCTTCGATTCTGGGAATTTTAGCGGTGTTGATCTTTTGTATTTTAGCATGTTCGCGGATCCTATTTCGATACGAGTAAAGTTTCCGTAAAGTTCATGCATTTTACCAAATTTTACAGGTTTTGCCTTGGTGTACCTTTTTTTGCGGCATTTATTTCATAGCAGGGTTTTCAACTCGCCTCATTACCTAACTGCCTTTTTACAACAGAAATTTTCCCCTTAACTTGTGTAAGGGAGAATTAATAGATCCAGCTGCTAGCTCTTTTATTGAATTTTGTTGCCATTCATGCGTGGCTTGCTAAGATCTCGTGACGAACTCACAATTCTCAGAGATATTAGTCACTTTCCGTGCTGCAGGTTTAAGTTTTGCAATCCGGTCGTAATTCTTTTATCTTTTGAGTTTTTTTTGTCGGGCACGTTTTTTGCCTTTTTAGTTGCTTTTTTGTCACAACCGTTTTCCTTATGTGGATAAATTTCTTTTTTTACTATAGGGTGTATCTGCGTTCTTTGTCCAATACGCGTAAATATATTTAAAGGAAGTTTCGTATATTCACGGCTATGTCCACATCACCAGGTAGTGAAGACAGTGGCTCTTTATCGAAGGATCGGAGTTTTGGTTTTTTTACCCTTGGAAGAAAGAATCTCTTCGGTTCAAATGCCTATATTTCTGGTTCTTCCAAAATGGATCGGCGCCGGTCAGTTTTGCGGAAATCTTGGTCTCAAGGTGCGTGCGATTCTTTCGATTTTGTGATTTTTTTCTGTTACGCACACCAGGAAACCTTTGGTTGGCAAAGCTTTTTTGAGAAAAATTTTTTAAGCAATTCGAACCCATGAACTACACGTTATGCAAGGCCTTTTCTTCCAAGACCGTTTTTTTAGCCTGCCTGGTTTCGTTATCTCTATGAAACTTATTGTACAAATCGGCTTTTCGCCAGTAGTGGTGAGCTTCCGAAACGTCACTATCTTGTGTTTGCTTTATTCTTTGTCTTTTGAATCTGGGAAGGAATTAATTCGTCTTAGCATTAAACTAGGGTAATCTTTGCTAATTGCAAGAAATATTTCCGTGTCAGCTTTTAGTAGGAAAGTTATCGCATACTCATAATTTAACAATCAATTTAATGCTATGCTTATGCATATCATATATTTCTCGTTCTCTGGCCACCGCGTTTCCAAACACAAATACAATGAACGCTAAAATACATATTCTTCAACTGTATAAGTACATCTTTCCTAACTTCGCTGAAAGTGCGTCCGAAAATATGATCAGATGGGTCAGAAGCAAATATCAATCTTTACAACACTTTAGTTATTACCTTTTATATCAATTTCAAATTCTCTCGTAGAACAACCGACTGGTCCTGCTTCCCAAATTCTACAGGAGAAGCGTGATATTCTTCTCGAAAACCTCAAACAAAAGGTCATATCACGCTTTCATGTTCCTTATCAAACTTATGCACTTTATGTTCATGGTGACGCTCATGTTTTTGTTAATTTGCGTGGAGCAATATGCGGTAATTTTGTGCATAAATTCCGGATTAAATCTAATTATGCTTCATTTCTCAACACTGACCGAGCAATACATTGCTTTTCTATGTATATTGTATGGGACTGCGTGTGAGATAATCTGGCACATTAACGCTAAATTTCGATCTTTTTTTTAAAATCTGCGTCCCCGTTGTTAACTCTCCCCATCTCAAATCTCAAGAGTTATGTGTGAACATTAGAAAGTGGTTATTTTTCACTTTGTTTTCGTTCAACACCATATAAGGGATCCTTCTTTTATTCCATGTTATTGTTACGTCAGAACTAGGTGGCATAAAGTGATGGTTCTTTCGTGAAACCAAGAACAAATCTTTTCTAGGTGAAGATTTTGGCTGAAGAATCAGTCACACGAAGTTTCATTCACGAACAGAGTAGCAACATTACCGCTTTTTGTGGTAAGTAACAATTTGCACATTTTTATTAGGCTCTTTTAAAATCCCATCAGGCTAGCTGAGTTTGTCTGTCAATGTTTTGCAGGTGGTGTATTTCATAAAGTATTTAAATAATCACCATTTTTTGATAGGTGTAGCTGATGCTCACATCTTCAGTCGTTTTAGCATAGACTCCCAACGCGACTGCTGAAGTCAATCCAAAACTGGGTTGTTGAGAGTTTGAACTAATGTTGAATTTTTCCTTTTTCTTGCATGAAGAGATTGGTTTCTGACGCCTTTTTTGTGCTGTTTTTGAAATAAAGCGGCCGTGGACGACTGTCTGCGCTTTGGTTTGATTCTGAAAAGGCCTGTGCTATTTAACCGCGAGCCTCCCACCTACAGCCTCCTGAAAGAGGTGGCGAAATCCCTCCCTGAGGCAAGGGATGTTGTCAAGAGGGTTCAGGAGTTGGAGGAGAGGGCTAACGTTTATGGTGGATACGGACATACCTTCAGTCTGTCCTCGCTTAGTTATGTCGACTCTGTTGGGTGAGACACGCGATTGATCACTTTTCTCCACCTCAAGATGCTAGCAATGCGGCTTACCATAATTTGTTAATCACTGTTTTATATTGGGATCTTGGTACAAGCTCCTTAATGGTCTGCAGTGCTATTTTATTTACATTTTTTAGCTGGCTGATTGCATTTGCCTTATCCCTTTACGTCTGAAATTAGAGATTTGCTGTTTCCCTCCTCGAGTGGTATGGACAAGAGGCAGTTCAATTTTTTGATAAGGAGAATTGTCGTGTTTTGCACTTTTAATTGGAATTAAGACGAGTATGAGCCTAAAGCCGTTGTGACCGACCAACTAAAGTCATGTTAACTGTGTGCAAGTTATGGCAGCGATTCATTTATAGTACTTATTACAATAAAGTCGTACTGTCTGAGCTAACTTAATGCCTTTTCTTGAAAAATTCAAGGTAATTTATGCAACGCATGCGAGCAGTAAATAGCTTTTTTGAACTTCTGCTTCGGCACTGACCATATGCTTCATCCATTAACTGGCACAGGTCTTGAAGGCCTCGAGAAAGCTAGTCAAGTCGGTTTCTTAACACCGTTCCAAATCCTTCCAGTATGCGCTAGACAAGCTTTAGCAAATGTTTTTTTTTTGACTACATTTATACTAGAATGAGAGTTTTTTTCTGGTTGAGCATTGAGACTATTTTGTGTTTAGACGTAATGCTTCGCCGGGTTCGGGGACTCTGCCCAGGCACCTCTGGATACGGATCGCTCTCTTCCAAAAGTCACTAAGCAAAATAGTTGATTACCTCATGGAGAATGCCGAGTTAGTTGATTGTCCAAACTGCTCTCTCTTTTATCCACTCCATGAGCTCTGGCTGAACCAGGCTAAAAAAGATGCTAGCATAGTAATTATAACTGACTGTAATTTGTACCATAGCACTCTGCAAGTGCTCCCTTTTCTGAGTATTTCTAGTACTGTAACTGACTGGATAAACTCTTTTTATGCGTTTTAAACAATAGTTTATTGTGAAAATCAAGGTTTTGAGCTCAATCGCTATCCGCATTGCCATCACCAACTCGTTCTTCACTCTAACATCGGTTATGATAAGAAGTTATATTGACATTTATGGCGTTTGCATTCATTAGCCAAAGTAAATGCCTGAAACCTTGCATTTGCAAATTTCATCATAAGTGCTCCCTTGTCCGGAGAGGGGCTTAACTCACTCGAAGATCGCTATTTAT
>UYWX01020425.1:9179-37143 GCA_900622495.1 Hydatigera taeniaeformis | reverse complement strand
ATATATATATATGTACGTTTATATACGTAACACCTCAATTCCCGGTAGTCTAGGGGAGTGTTATTTAGCACAAAGTTCAAAGCCATATGGAGTGATTTCCGGCTTTTAAACTTTAGTGGTAGACACCGATAAGAGGTTCACAAATCTTAACTTCTTCATTGTAGGTTGCATTACGAGCGCGTTTCAATCATCGCGCATCCGTTTGACAGCCAACTCTTTGCTGACCTGCTCCGTGAGTGGACGTGCGTGTCTTTGATATCCATCTGTTCGAGGCAACTTTGCCCACCTTATTAGTTCGTGCAGCGCTTTCCTGCCTCACCGCTTCCAGATCACACCAATGTGCATTATTCTTTTACGTGCGTGTCCTCTCTCAGCTTTGCTCCTCTGCCATTGGTCGGGTGGACGAGTTTGTTTCCAGCGTCGCTCTCATTGGTCCACATCAAGTTGCTACATGCAATGCATGCAGGAAGAGGGCTGAGCAGGCAGTATCTAAATAAGAAACTCAAGTGGATTTTTGTTCTTCATGCTAACTACTCCTTGTCGCCTTAAGATATGACAAATGAGGAATGTTAACCTTGCTTTTTTCGAATCGGTTTACTTGAAATTTTACGCACTGGAGGTGTGCGAATATTACTAGCATTTAAGTAGCTTTACGCACTTGAGTAAGTTTAAAAGATATTAGTTTAACATGTACGAGGAGGTAGCATTATCTGTTTTCTGTTGACATTTAAATTTGTTTTATAGTAGCGTATTAAAGCCTGTGATATTATAAATCATCTTGAACATTAAAGCCATTGCATATTATGTTTTATGTTAGAACTTATTTCAGGTTGCGGTGTTACAGGAATAGAGCTTTGACTTGAAAGCTTTTTTTATCTAACAGGTGGCCCTTGCATACACGATTACACTAGGATCCGGACAATTGACCATTTGTGGACGGATCCGTCAGCAGGGGAGCTGATGCAGCGAAAGATGATTTACTCTGCGGGCGTTCAGTCTGTTTATCATAGTCAGCAACAAGGGATCATGGAAAAGGGATCGGTGACAGGAGTTCGAAAGTACCCGGGTACAGGACGAGCCCCTACATATTCCCGCTCCTGCCTGCTTCCTCGTCCTCACCCTCACCTCATTTCACCTGCTTCACTGTTGTACCAAGTCTCCTCATCGCCTTCCGTCATTCACTCCTCCGAGGTCGGTTTGTGCCGCTTTCCGCTGTCGCGGGTGGTGTTATTGAAGTTAGTCTGCGTTTAGAAGGTAATCGCGTTCCGTAATGCGATCACCGTAGTTGATAAAGAGGTGCAGGGCTTCACGTGTTGACTTTGCAATTAATAATTTTTATTTATATATTTTGTCAGCCTCACGGACAAATCCACACTGCTTTCTTACCGACGCCACCTTTTATTTCATTGCTTTGGATTACCGCCACTGTTTTGAATTATTCCCTTTCTTGGTATTGCAGATTTTCCTTATTTACCAAATATGTCCATCTGTTAGTAACTTTGCGAGGGGCCAGTTACCGCAACTGAGAATGGGGTTGAAGTCAAGGTGGCTTATCCTTCTTCTCTGCCCATACTTAGTGCGTGAGAGAGTTTTATTTAGAGCGAAAGTGTAATATGTGAAAATCAGGCACTTCAGTGTATTTATTTTTCTTCTCTAAACGGTTACTCTTACATCAGCAAGACAAGGGAATGGCGCATTGGTAGATAATTTCGCCTGGTTATTGTTTTGAATAGTCTCACGATTGTGCGGATTTTTCTGAGTCTCATATTTTTGAGATTTTTGAATTCCAACTCGTGGGTAATTCTTTGCAGTTCATTTCCGATGAGCATAGCTTGCAATTGCTGCATCCATGAAAGGAAAATTTGTTTTGATTTAACAAAGGAAACATCTTTAATTGCATGTGATATTCAATGTGTTTAAATAACTAGTAAACGTTTCACTTTTTTACTCAAGCTTTGATTTATGCGTCCTCTGTAGAGTATACAATTCGAGAAATTTGCGACTTAATAGTGTTTGCAGAAGATAGATGTACCCGCTTTGCTGATGGTTGATGTCGTCGTCCGGAAGTAACTTGCTAAATGGACAAACGGCTTGGCCACTTGATCTGGACTTAAGGGTTTATGAAAGGAACTGTCACTCCTTATTGATCTCCACCCTTTCGTTTTGATCTATTGGCACTCAGTTTTTGGATGATTTGCCTGTAGAACCTGAAATCGGCTTGACTTTATCATCTTTTAAACAGAAAACCCATTTCTACCGGGCGTTTGGAAGTTTATTTGGTTAAATAGGCACTGATCTTTGATTCTTGTGATTAATTTCAATCATCGGTTTTTACGACGTCTTGCTTTTGATTTGCATAAGAGATCTTCCGACCTGTCTAATCTATAGTAACTTTGGAATGGCGCATGGCACTAACAACTACGTTCTTACAGTTTTAGCAATCCGTGCAAAACGAGGCAGCAACGAAATACATACGTTTCTTAGAGGACGTAAAATGCATTCTTACACACTTTTTGGGCAAATCATCGTCAAGATTGTCTATGAATTTGTGTGAATTTTCGGATTCGACCCATGACGTGAAGTTTCCCATCCACTACTTGTCTTGGCAACCTCTTGCTCGACAAAACTACTGTGTTTAGTTGCACTGTCTGTCGAGATCTCTCTGAAGGAAATTATGCGCCACGAAGGATGGGACATGGGCTTTGGACAAGCATTTTGCAAAAAATGTCTTGAGTTTCAGTCAGCTCCATTGTATTGTGGTGTTAAAATTTTGTCGTCGTGTGATTTCCGTTTCAGGTCAAGAGAGTAATAGCAGGCTTTGTATTTGTGTTTCTTAAGGTTATTCTGCTCTTTTTATCAGAGACTGGATGCATTCACTCTGGTCGTAATTTGTCAGTGATGTTCCGGGTCTTCGAGATCTGATGTCCTGATGTCCACTACCACAAGTCATAAATTTAGCTAGGAGCGATCCACTACGAAAGCCTTTTGTGTAAGTTGGTTATCCACTCCAAATGAAGCGTCAATTTGAAACGTCACTTGGTTTTGTCTAGCGCACTAACAGTGAGTTGATTGTCAACGTCACACGAGGCGCCTTTGTGTTACAGTTTCAGGTGAGGCGAGAGAAAGGAAGTGATTGATTGCCAAATCTTCAACCGTGAATTGTTTCTTCATCCTCAGGGGATCTCTCTACTACTAGGCATTTTTATAAATTTCCAACTGGCAGTTTCCCCTTTTGGTGCGCCCAATTTAACCAAATAAGATCGCAACTAACGCATCTTCGCAACCCTTTTTTTGCGCAGTATTTAAACAGTAGCAAGATTTTGAGCTTAAAGTGTTTTCAAATCACCTTATCATGGTTTGAAGCATGTTTTGAATGTACCGGAAATTAAGGGGTAGCATCAATAATTAAGGCTATAACCTGTTCTTTCTTATTCTCTCAAGGCTCAATATGAAGTTACGTTGATACTTAAATGTGCCAACACTGGTCTTATACTCTGATTATTTCCTATTGTTAATCGGATTTCGTGACTTGTTACAAATGCTAAGCCAACGGAGCTCTGCTAGATGGCGTCCATTCAGTTAAACCACTTTTTACGACTTAGACATGAAAGATTCTGTAAGTAGTCATATTTGAGCATTTCATTTCAGAGAACTTCAACTAGTGAGGCCACTAGTGATGAGAATGGCACAGATGAAGAGGTCACTTTGGGTAGTTTTGTCACAGAAGAAGAAGCGCATGTTCACCACTACCATCACCATCAGTTGCGCTCCAACTTCTCGCCCAGCCTTCCAGCGCAGAAACTGACTCAGGCCAAGGACTATGTCGAATCCCTTCATCAAAATGAACGAACTCCACTCCTTTATGGCAAAAACAATGTCCTCGTGCAACCGGTGCGTGTTGTAGTATTTTCTGCTGGCTTTTGAATTACCTATGCTTTCATGCTTTTAGCAATAGGAGGAATGCGTTGGAACACATTAGTGGCTTTTGGACTGGAATTATCTCTCCCTTGCGGTTGCAGACCTCTTGTACCATTCATAATAGTAGCCTAAAGAGCACGCATTTCCGGCTGTTAATGGCCCATTGTGCTTACTTTGGTAATGCTGACCAATGACCGCCTTGCTTCATTATAAACAGTGTTCGAGGGGTTGATCATCGTTGCCTCAAAAGTCAGTTTGGTGCAAATCCACCCTTTTATGGTGGAATTCAATCGACGATATGTCTAAGAGACTAGGCAATTTGATAGCAGCAAATGAACTTAAAATCAGGTCTTTCTACGATTTTCAGCCCAAAGTATGAAAAGTGCTTTAACGCTATGTGCTTTAACGCCTGTAATATGTACTTGGGAGTGCTTTAGTGATGCTGCTGTAATTTTGAAGCAAGTAGACCACGAACTCCACATAAAGCCTGTCATGACCCTGATTCTGTAATTTGTTTAGAGCATGAGCACTAGTCGAATCTCTGGCTATCTGTCGATGCACAGGACGGGTCTTGACGCCGACTCTGGACTGGAACTGAAATGGGCACCCAACAGGGCCATGTCCGTGCCGCAGGAGAGCGAAGAGCAGCAGCAGCAGCAGCAGCAGCAGCAGCGGAGGAACCATCGTCCCTACAATGGTCTGCGCTCCTACGACAGTGCTGAAGGCGTCTCTAAACTGATGCTGCACGAGTCGTGAGTTACTGCTTAATGTGCATGCATTTTAATCAAGCGATATAGCATTTGCTTGCATGGACATGACTGGAGAAGTGCGATGAACGATGAAATGAGAAGTCTTAATAAATGTGCTTTTGCCTTGAGTGCTGAAACTTACTAAATCATGGCTTAATCGGTTGTGCAATCAACAGTCCTTGAAAAACTTAAGTGAAAGCACAATCGCGCTTCATTTCGCTCAATTTTTTGTGTGACTTCTTTTCCTTGTAAATTGCTGTCATTTGGCTTGCATTCAAGCGGGTAAAATTTGTTTTCTTGAGTTGGCCACCTCTCAACAATGAGGACATGGATAAGCATTTAGCAAGAGCTTAAGTTTCCTTTGTGTGAGACGTTCTATACGTTCTGACTGAAAGGTAAGCGGGAACCAAAGTTGCCAACATCTCGAAGCGCCATGCGACCTGCACATCGTCTCGGTCCGTGTGAAATGATTTAACCAAACTTCCAAATTATTATTTCTCTTGACAGTTGGAGAACTGTGACCAACTTCAGATTTGTCTTTTTTCAAACTTAGGAGCTACTGGGATTTTGTCTTGGACATTGATATCAAGAAGGTCGTATACATTCACTGTCATCGACATTGTACGTCTTTTTACTTGAAAATTTTGCTCTATCGGTTTAGTTATTTTGTTCCTCTCTTGATAATCCACAAACATCTTTACTTTAGTGTTGTAGTCTCTTCATCACTATCAACAACTTCACACTTGACAAAATTCTTACGAGTCTGCTGTTTGCAAATAGTTTTATTTGGCCTAATAGTAAAGCACGAAAAATTTATAGAATAAGGGAGGGGATGAGGAAAACATTCACTTCAGTATTTGAGCCGAGGTGCCACCCTTCTCTCCTACGCATCCAAAGTGTCACCTCATAACTTGCCACCTGATAGTAAACGGATGTTAATTTGCAAAAACAGGACATTCAAAACCACTATCCATTTCACCGCAGGAGTTGAGAATTAAAAAAAGGCATCGGCGCCTAACGATGGTTTGTGTGTTTTGCTAAGGGCTCCTCTGCTCGCTCTTTTGCTTTCAACCTTGGTTATTTTATAAATACGAATTACTTCAAAATTGTACGCATCCGGGATCTCCAAATGCGTGAAGTTTCCGTTTCCTTTCTGCCATTTTAACTCTTAAGAAACTTTCGTTCTCACTTGGATGACCATTTTTTCGACTTCTTGAGTGGTTAGCAAAGGTGGAAGAAAATAGCCAAAACTTTTGTGAACTATCACATTCCTTACCAAGTCGAAGGCGAAGAGTAAACTCGATGTCACTGATAAATGTATGCTCAATGGAGCATTTAGCGTTTTGTTAATCATCCTGCCGACAATGCTCTTGTCACTCTCATTCATCAACAGATGCTAGGCCTTTTGCTTTCATCCTTGTGCTCTCAATACTGCTTCATTTCGATGAATGTGTGTTGCTAGGTGTTTGTGCCACATCTCTGTCTGCACTCACCGCTTGCGATCTGAACTACCTCCCTCCTCCAGATTGGAACGATGGTAGAAGCATAACCTCTATGTCAAGCAACAATTGACAGCAAGTTGTTGAATTGCCATCGCTACATGGCGCCCATACCTGCTTCAATTTATGTTCAAAGAGTTCCAGAGGCGCCTCACCTCGCATGCCTTTATCTGGAATTCCATGATTGGGTAGTGTAATAACGCTGGTGTTGCAAAGACTAGCAACTCCTACCTACCTGAAGGACCGTGCGTATGCGGCAATCAATGTCATTCCTGCTTTGATTCCACTAGTTTACTATTAAACATTCCTGAGTGCTGTCTGACTTGGAACGAGGAAATTGTTTGTGGCTAAACTGTTCGCATGGATTGGGAGGATTAGGCAGTTGTAGTGCATCTTCTTCAAACGGTATTTGTCGGATTACCCGTTAAGCTTTGCGCGAGTGTGATCGGTCCTACTTTGACGTCATAATTTGCTAAGTAAAAATCTAATTATTTATGTGAGCTAAATAGGTAATCTTTAGGCATTGAGATCCAACTAGCCGTTCTGCGTGAAACGTCTCAGATGTGAATGCTCACGAAAGTTGCCATCTAATGCATAACAAATGCGACAATACCGTCAGATGTGATCGAACTTCCACTTTCTTGTTACGGTGGTACCTGCATATCCTTTTCTGTAGATGAGATTTCTTCAAACGCACGGAATCGAACCTATTAACTTATTCATGCAACCTCCGTAAACATTAGAGATGTACACGTCGTGCGAAGTTGTGCAAAATATGCTCATTTTTACCGAATTTCCGACACTTTAGTTCACCGATCAACGGTAGACCAAGTTTGACAATTCATTCATTTCACTTTACTACTTGTTGAAGTATGCATCTAAAAGGGTTATCAGGTTGTCCTCCGGAATTCTATGACCGCTGAAGCATGAAATGGGAGAGGAGAGTCTTGGTTTATCTCATCTTTTCGTCATATTTTTACATCCTATTTTAACGGGCGAATGCCACTCCGTACGGGTAGAGAGGCCTGCTTTCTCAACATTTCAGTACATCAGAGGCACGCCAAGATTTCTATGAAACGCTTTACTGGTAGTATTGAGGGACTAATATAACTGAACTAACGTTCTTAAGGATTACTTCCACATACAATGTGTGTTGTATTGATAAAGTGAATCCGTAAGTCCGGCCCTTGATCGTCTCTTCCAATACGTTTTCAAAGAGAAGCAACCCCAGGTCTGTCACGTTGACTTCGCACAAGCATCACCAGCTCTTCAAAAGATGCGACCATGCCTTCTAATGCTTGCATAAATTTTAAACTTCAGACCTGGATGAAGGCAGTAATGCAGGTGGTCAGCCCGTGTCACGAAGCCTTCCGTACCATTTTGTACCCAACGTTACTTAAACATGAATGCTGTGGATCATTTCCCAAATACTTTAAAATGTAAATGCATAACAATGGCAACTCATCTCTTCTCTCCCTCTCTTACGTTTATTGTATGAGTAGGAAATCGAGCATTAACTTTAGGCATTTGTTGATGGGTGGCATTTGCTTGGGATTTTTAAGTTTTATCGTTTGGTCTCTCCGACCCCTCAATTCCCATCGCGCTTCTTTGCAGACTCTGATACTGATAGTGGGACAGTAATATTGGTACGAGCGGACGGTGTACAATATCCTCCATTGACTTTTCCCGCCTTTTCACAAGTCGTCTCCTTCATTCAATGCCTAGAAACGCATTTGGCACCCAAGGGGTCTCTGAACCCTCGAACAGATGATGTTGATTGGGAGGAGAATTGTAAGTTATCAAACTTTTAACTTGCCGCATTTATTGCGTTAACAAATCCAACGATCAGTTGTGTTCATCATACTTTTGGGTCTCACGGAGCCAGCTCGTAACCCATTTTAGAGATAAGTTGATTTTGTTTAACAGTCTGTAAGTAACTCTTGAATGAGTAATTGTCGATTTGCTCCTCGTAACGTTTGTTTCGGTGCTTGGCACTTGTGGGTTTTGCACTGTGAGAGTCGTAGCAACTCGAATCCACTGTTTTACGCTTCGGTATCGTAACTTTCTCATATGGGGCTGGTAAGACTTGCGTTCTCCGTTGTATTTTGACGACTAGAATCCGATTCGGTTTAATGAAAGGACTCGGCACCATAAGCCCGTCGTACTCATAGCCGAGAGTCGAGCTGTTTGTGTTCAAAACATTGAATGTGCATCATCAAAACCAACCAAACAACATCGATACCCACTTCCAGTCTAGTTGAGCTGAGGTACATTCGGAATTCAGATTTTATCCCTGACATGGTGCATAAGGCCATTCTTAAGACTGCAACATTTTCTCTAGTTGCCTCTTCTTGAGGAACGTAATTAGAAACTTCATAGCCATTTAAAATTGAAGGCAGTAGCTAGTCCAACCGCAACAGTTGGCTTAGGTGGAATTCCATCCTTCCTCGCCAGCACCACTTTAAAGCTGCACAGAGACTGAGAATATTTTTTAGGAAATTCTCGTTCACCCTCCCCAGAGTCTATGGCGGATTTTTCTTCGTTGAACTGACACACATTGTTATGAAATGAAAGGGGAGCGAGTAATACCGTGTTGTTTAGGGTAACAAAATATTCAAGCGCCCCTTGCGGTTTTGCAACAGTGATGTTTTGGGGATGCATTACGGATTTCTAAGGTTATTTGCTTTGCTGCTTTGCTATTTCTGATTCACTCTGGTACTCTTAAAGCCAACAAAATTATTTTAGTTAAAAGTCATTGTGTATGCTAAACCTTACTTCATAAACAATAGTAAAAATTAAAAAATCACAAATCATAGAAATCTGTGTACAGAGGCGACAGCATTGTCTTGACCTCGCCTACTTCGTGTGGGAGTACTTAAAGGTTCTTTATCTTGCTAATGAAGGCGATTTGCCACAAGCTATCAAGTGCTTTTGTGAAGAAATTTCAGGACAATATTTTGACTACAGATTAAAATGTAAACGCACTAGTGAAACGACGTGTCAACTAATGCATTGACTACATTTTGTTAAAAAAGAAAATCGGTATACGTTTAAAAACAGTGAGTACTTTGGTATCCGCTACCTTTGCTTACTGCATTGGCGCTGGAATAGGTGGTAATCAGTGCGTACACGCTCTGTCCACAGCTCCCTCGTCCATCCCTACTGGTGCGAATAGAGAGAAGCTCTCTTTGTCGTCTCATGTAACGCCGACGCAATTCTGTTTCCGCATCGACACGTTCGAGTCTCCGCCCTCTCGTGTAAGCACAACAAGCCTACATTGTCTTTCCCACTCTAAACATTCTTGGTAGCATTTGAGAGAACGCTTAATATCCTGCCTCGTTTGACTTTCTTGCTTTTTGTGCATGCAATATACGTACTTCGTAGGGACGGAATAAAATCGCTTAAAATTATGGTAATACGAAAAACCAGTTGATGTTATCAGTATGAAAAGTAGGTAGTGCGATCTACCTGGCGTCCGGGTGGATCCAATCAAGATGCTCACTTGCCCTAAATATAATGTTCTGTACTTATGTCAGTGGACCACACTCATGTTCGTCGTTAACATTTTCCCCCTCAATGTCAGGCACGCGTGTCTTGACATAGTCATGCAGAACATTTTGTATTGCGCGGCAGGCCTATACGAAGTAGTTGGCAGGGTACCGTTGTAAAGGTGCCTTGATGCCATCTTTCTAGAACACCACACCCAACCACGTGGATTTCGTGCTGTATCTTGTAGTCACACTTGCCACTATCCTTGAACCCTATTGTGGCATAATTGAGTCTCAGTCAACTTTCACCTGCAATTTAATTTGTCTTGACTTGTTTTTAACTTTCAAAATAATGACCAAAAAATGCATTACGTAGTCCATTGCCTACAGTTTTGATGCAGTGGGTAATAAAGACAGCTTTGTTTGCTTAAAATTATCCCATATTTAAATGACGATTTGAAACTGTGTTTTTGCCTTACTCGAAGAAACCAGAAAACGCATTCCGAATGTTTGCATCCACGCTAAGGGAGAGTTTACAAACAAGAACGCTATCCATGGAAAATCTGGCTGCCGTCAGCAGGTCCAGCACACCCACAGAATACCTTCCTCGAGTCCCCGTAAATGCAATGAATGCGTTCTCCACCACCTACCAAACGATGCAACACCAGATTCTCTCACGTGTCTTCCATGGATGTGAGTTTTGCACGATTGTGTTCGCACTGACGCCATGGACTCCGTTATGATGTCATAGGGGTTTTGCTATCGTAGTGAAGTGTCCGAGGATTGTCTCTGATTACTACATCGTTGTACAATGCAAAATTGCGTAGCATGCATAAATTAGCCACTTGTAGTTGTACGAAATCAAAGACAACAGTAAGTTGGATCGCTTGTTAACAACTTCATCGTGTCTTGTAAATCGCTCTGGCTTCTTCATTTCATAGCTTATGCCACTTTTCTGCTCACATTTTGACATTCGAATGGTCTACTGAGGTTTTTGCTCCCATCTTAATATGGAATCAACATTAGTTGATCTGCAAAACCCTGAACTAGGCCTTTCTAAAAGTTTTCGACAATGATACCATTTGTTGTGGTATTTTTCCAATCAACACATTTAGCACCTGCTTTTTGCTTACGAGCATACGGAAGAATAAAATGTGCAAACAAAACCTTTGATATTTCAAATCGAAAACAAGTTTACTGCAAAAAGTAGCTCTGAGTCCTTTTGAAGCTGAGACTGATGTCATTCTTCTCACAATGGAAGAAGAACTATTGCTATTGTTATGTTATGTTATTGTTGTTGATCACAATTTTCTTCCTCATTGAAAGGGCTGGCCTATACACGCTCCGTCAACCTCGTTCGAAATCGTCTCAAAAATATTGTCTATCCGCGCTACCTGCTGTCAAAGCCTCCATCTCCCAATGCCAAACCTCTGACGGCAGAGTTGTGGCGGAGCGTAAGGCTCTCTGGTGGGAAGGTAAAAGGAGTTATTTAGACTCGTTTTTTTGCGATTTATACTCTCCGCCATAGCACAAATTTCAGAGTTAAAGTAACATTCGATCTGCAAATCCATCAGTTTTAGTTTTCGATTGCGCCCTCCACAGCGTGATTCTGAGAAGACTCAAATGCTTTTGTGAGCCAAACATTGTTCGAATAAAGTGTTACTAACTTGAGAGTAGTCCAAACCAAGTCGACTAAAGAATGTGGAACGCTCATAATCAAATCTGGCCACTCTTGACTGACGTATTTGTTGCACTTACTTCCTTGCAAACAAACATTTCATCGGACTCGTGGTTGCGCGTCACAAGTGGACATATTTGATGGGAAAGCGCCCGCCTCCGATGGCATAACTGCACGCTTAAATGCCGCTCTAGGGAGAGGACAAAATAGGAGTCATGTCGGTGGTATTCACTTCAATGTACTATCTCCTCAATTCGGGGTTTGGGCTACCCAGAGCATACACAAGCCTCGAAGAAAGAAATTTTTGGCTGTTAGAGATGAATGCATATAACAGTCCTTCTTAGTTGCCTTACACAACGCTTCTTCATGCGCTGATGCTTTTATTGTCTACACATTTGTTTGAATGAGCGTCGCTGACTTCGAGGCGTTAGATTCCGCTATTACTTTTGAAATTAGTACGAGGGATTCTCTTGAGTGTTTGGTAAAATTACAACAAATAAAGTGGAGCTACAGCCAATTCGAAGCATTATTTTGGTGGTTGGCTTCAATAACTTGACATTTTACCATGTTCGAATTGCTCACCAGATTAGCATAAATAAATGCCGGAAAGTCTTATTCTGGAAGCACTTTTATGCTAAGTATATAGCTATGCTTTGAGTTCAAAAATACACTTTTATCTGCTCTGTTGAAGTAAAATGGGACCATGAGAGGCTGAGATTACTAGGCTTATATCAAGTTTCGTTGTTCTAGAAAAGTCTCTCAAGTTGAACAATCTTCAATGCCTCAAGGCGAATTACCAGTGCTAACATGTACTGTCAATGTCTCAGTATCATGCTTCACCTGTTTGACGGTTTTAGGACAGTGTTGTGAGATTAGTTAATGCTTTGTGAATTTCCCTTCCGCGAACTTTACTTACGCACGTCGCTTATGTCGTGGATGGCAGCTGAATTCCTGTATGGTACGCTTATGCCGATTCTGTTGAATTGGATCAACCTGCAACGCTTTAGTGACTTTGAAAGTAGTTCGTCGTGTCGATCTTGGCTTCTATAACGCTCTCAAACCTTGTTATTTAGAATAAACTCGTTCGGAAGTTGTATGAATGCATCTACTTTGGCGGCTGTGACCCAGCGCTACGTCAGGAGGTAAGTTCTGCTTCCCTCTATGCATTGCACAGTCATCCTCAATTCTTCCAAACACCAACGACTACTATACATTCCCACGGTCACATTGCCTTCATTATTATACTTACTTCTGGTATTAAGTTAATATTTGGAAAAGGTAATTCCTTTGTGGTCTTTTACAGAATTCACTTTCATGGTCCCAACCATTCGTACACTCGCATCACTCCCACAGAAAGAATGTTTGTGTTTTATCCTAATCATTTGTGTCATAAAAACAGTACAAAAGCACCATTTTACTGTAAGCGCAACTTGATGATGCATAACAGTTACGTGCAGTTCTTATTATCACATGCATAAGGCGATTGCCCTGTATCATTTCCATTTCACATGGGTCTCTGTCCTCATTCAATTCTCAATGTTGCAAAAATTTTGAAAAAACTTTGACAAAGTGACAATCGAAGCAAATGCAGTTATTTATCTTGATCGTCGGGCTGACAATGAGCTGAAAGTACACCGGCTCCTTTGTTGCAGCTTCGCTCTTCCCAATGCCCTTATGCCATTTCCTGTCTCCGCGCAATGTTTTTAGGATAAGTACCGCGGTCTTCCAAGCAGACATGGAAACAGTCGACAAAAATCAACGCGTCAACTGCAATGATCTATTTAATCATTCTTCACCCTTAACTATGTATCATAAAATATGTAACTAAACTTGCACAATGCTGTACCTTTAATGCACGCAGTTGGACTTTGACTCGTTTAGTCATCGTACAGAATGCGACTGCAGCGGCTTCTTGATACCATGTTAGCTACAGTTAGGATTGCTCATCCAATTTTTTCCCATGCCTTACTTCATTAGGAGTGTTGAAAGGCAGATCACGTAAAGAGCTTTGACCTCATCGTCCCTGATACTGTCAAATTAGGGAGGCTGCGATGAGTGCTGGTGCTTGCTTTTGACAAATTTACTTCTGGCTTTCGGCTCTTATGCTAGGGGATAATACTTGCCTCGCAGGTATGGCCGTTTCTCCTGGACCATTACCCGTGGTCCGCGACCCCGATGGAGATTGAGGAAATAGATAAGCGCACTCGCATGGCCTACGAGCGCTCGGTATCCGAATGGCTTGCTGCTGAGGTTATAATTCTGCAACAAGAGCAGCAGCACAGCCAACGCGGCTCCATGGCGGGGACGCTGACCGACCATAACACCCCCGAAGTGGATTCGCGCAGCGCCTCCCTCCGTCGAAATTCGCTTGTTTCAGATAAGCAGACTGTCGAGGATGTTAGTGACTTTCCCTTTTGTAATTACTATTTGACATGCAAATCGATTGCAGACGACAATTTTCTGATTTTCTGACAGTATTACTTTGCAGGTTTGCAATCCGTAGTCCTTCATCATCTGAATTAGTATATCAATCTTACGAACAAGCTTGGGAGCACTATTTCATGCTCTTCTACGCCACAACATTCAATGCAGCATGTATAAAAATTGTCTCACTTTTTATGGCTCTTTTCCTTCTATGATGTTATCCGAATTTCAATTTGCATTTGATGTCTACCTCCACAGTTCCTCAGTGCTGCGCATTTAACGTAGATTCCATCTTGAGGAAATGTCTGCAATAAGGCAGTGCGATTGAATATCAACTTCCTCCACAATCCGTGGGGTTTCCCACCTGCCATACAGGGTTACAATTAAAGAAATGAATTGGTTCCGAGGTTGATGGACTAATAGTTAAAGTCAGCTTTCTCGAAAGCATTTCACATTGTACCCCTTAGAGTGCAAATCTTGTTTGCAAAAATGGCCTTTCGAGTTGAATTAAGCGCCTTTGTTTAAATTTGGCGATGTTGCAGCCTTGATTTCGCCTGTCATTTGGCATCAACGTAGAACTCCTGTCTATACTGTGTTCAGTTTAGCTCGCAAAATCATTTAACCTTCAATGAATACAATTTCTATCGTAGATGTTATCGGACGCTTGGAACAAGGTTAAACGCCGCATTTCAACAGTGGTGAGTCGCATCTTCACCTTTCTGACCAGTCTCATTTTGGGCTTGGTAGTCATCCACTGTTGATCTTCGAACTTCCAACTAGGCAGCAAGCTCATTTATTCGAGCTAGATACAAGAGGATGGATTCTCGACATATAGTGATAACATCAGTAGACTATGCACATATGGTTGGCAATTTGAGATGAAAATTAATACCCAATTTCAATTGTATTCGCTGATTTAATTGGTCCATCATACGCGTTGTACAGTCACCAGATTAGTAGGCAATACCCTGATCACCTTTACGTTTCGTGCTTCAATTCTAATGACGGTTACGCCTTAATCATGTACACTGGTGGGGTGTTTTGCTTTTTCTTTCAGACTGCACCCTCATCCCGACACTCGGGTGAAGTAAACGAAAACTCAGGTGATTCGCACGCCTCCACAAACTCAACACGCACCAGTGCGTTATGCCAACGCTTTATTACTGTGTTTATTGCTCTGCCCAACTCATGTACCCACGTCCCATTGATAATTATCAAATGGGAAATGCTCTTTAACCCTTTCTTATCATCAAGCCCTCGGCAAAATTGGATAAAATAACAGGGATTATTCACATTCTCTGTCCATATTAGTGATCATCATCATTTCCAATGAAAAACGCAGTCAGTATGTCTTGGCAAAAGTTATTGGTTTTATAGCCACTTGTATTCCCGTTGGCTGTAAAATTGCTCTTTTCAAAACCTCAGAAGGGGAACCTCATGTTGGTCCATCACCTATTAATTATGACGGCTTTGAGATGGTGCCAACTTTCTTGAGGTGTGACCGATAGTGTTACTGTTTCTCGTTACCTCTACTAAAAATACCTTGAACCAGAAGTCTTTAAGAGGTTTAGTTGCTGATACTTTTACCAAGCACATAAACAAGTTTTCTTTTGCATTCTACTTAGCCAACGAACTACCTCCATTGCCTCCCAAGTGGACACATGAGTCCCGGGCTCTTAAAATCAACACTGGAGTAGGTGGCATTGGCTACAGCGGTTGTGGCAACTCGATCGACCTGGCAGACGATGCGACTGAGGAGTGTACAATGACGACAACGGACGACGACGATACAATCGAGAACAATGCAGTGGCGAATCGCGTGCGTCGTCTCGCTATGGCGCGAGCTCAGTCCTGTCCTAATACTCCCAAATCGCTTGACCATCTTACAGTTACAATCCGCAATACTAACTCCTCTGCCATTACACAGGAGGACAACTCCGACGTTGATGAAGTCTTCAGCCCGCTCACTTTGCCTCCCACACGAATCGGAGGTCAGGACCATCAGTCTCTGACCCAGCCATCAAGAGAGAAAAAACATAGTCGGTATTCACGTTCTGAAGTATCGGGAGCTAGTTACTCGGTATGTAAATAATTCCAATTCGTATCTATTTTCAGTTTTCTGTGCGAGACTACATTTCTAGGGAGGCATTTTCGAACTACAACTTTTGCACTCCCCAGAATTAGCAGCTTTTATATCACTTTGTTAACTAATCAAGTAGAGATCGTAGTTGGCTTGCTTCTTAACATTACCACCGGAGTACATTTTTACTTTGTCCTCGTTTACCACGAAATTCAGAATCTAAACAAGCATCACATTGTGGAATGTGGCGGTTTTTTATTACCGACATTTCTGGTGTTCAGGTTTACACTGTACTCTTAGTTTCATAAAATATGCTATCCGACTGTTCGATGAACGATCAAAAACGTAGGTGCATCCATTCCAGTTCTCTCTGCCACAGAGAATTGTAACAGTCCACTTTAAAAGACGTGCTTGAGACCTAACAAAATTGTACTTAATTGAGGTTTTTTAACAGCATATTTAATTGCCTCAGACAGTACGAACTTTTTGGTCCTGTTAAAACGTTGATCATTCTGCCAGAGGATTTCTTTACCTTCCTTTTCACAGAGTGAAGTCCTTGAGGCTCTCTCAGTAAATATTCAGAGGATCGACAAGGATGTTGCCAGATGTGATCGAAACTACCATTATTTCTCCAAAGGTGAGCTACAATCAGAGGCAGTGAAGACAGTCTGCACGTCTCTCCTACCATCTTTTCAAAAAATACAACCTGTAATGGTAGTTTCGTTCCCTGATTGTAAGCTAACGAGCAAGAGAGACATCGTAAATTCTACACATCACTAACTTTTTTTCCAATTCATTGTGGTGAGTATTGCAACATTCTACAAGGGTGAAAAATGAAAAAAAAATTTACCTTTAAACGGTCCTCAGTGGAATAAAAAAGCAGTGGTCTGTGATGATGAAGACGATTAAGGAGACACTAAAACCTGAAATGTCTGACATTGCGGTTAGCTTACTGAAACTTGTCCGCTAACAGGCTTGTCCAATGGTGCCGGTACCCAGACAGCGGTTTCAGAGCAGTTGATGGGGGGTTTGTGTGTGGCGAGTCTCGACCTCTCAGCCAACCTTTACCGTCTCCGCACTATCATGTGCACTTGGATCTGGCAGCATATGGAAACGGGTTACGTGCAGGGCATGTGCGATCTCCTGGCGCCCTTGCTTGTGGTACTGGAAGACGAAGCCCTGACCTACGCCTGTTTCTCGCAACTCATGTTGAGGATGCTTTCAAAATTTCCCCTTGCATCTAGCACCACTTTTACGAGCACAGAGGCGGCGGCAGCGGCAGGAGTTCTTTTACCTCACCTTCTAGAACCCGTTGCCTTTGAGCGTGCGCCCCATCGTCGCTACGATTTCACACGCCCCAAAACTAAACAGCAGCTACTGCAAGAGACCAACCACCACTCCATGGTTGGCCATACTGCCAGGACGAATGTGTCTAGTCTTGCTCCTGCTGGAAACACACTCATTAATCGACAATTTGAAAGTCTTCGCAGTCTCATCGAAGTAGGTCCTTATCAACGCGTTCACCCACTCATGTTTATTAAAAGTTTATCACAGAGCAAGCGACTTCTCGCTGCATGATATCTATGCGGTTTAACACCACACAAGTCCTTTCTTCAGCCTAAACCAAGACAATGAAACAGGAGTCTCGATAGTCAGACTAACAGCTGTTTTCTTATGACTTTGATTCCATTACATGTGATTTTTTTTGGTAGTGCCTCATTATTTCACAGTTTTGTCCACTTGAATCAAGATATGGGGTTGTTGAACAAATATCCTTTGTCCCCTGCACACTACAGCTCCATCCAACTTATTGGTGTGTTTAATGCATTTTAAGGTCTTAGACCCTGTCCTTGCCGAACACATGCACCTAAATGAGGACAATTCTCACTTATATTTCTACCGATGGCTCCTTCTGGACTTCAAGCGGGGTAAGTTAATTGTCTTGTTAACCAAAATGAGTAAATATATGTAACCAGTGTTACTCGTCACACGTTCTAAACTTGTAGAATTCAAATACGCTGACGTGTTTCTTGCCTGGGAAACGATTTGGACCTCTTATCGTTTAGTCTGCCCAGATTTTGAAATTTTCATTGCATTTGCCTTGATTCAGTATTATCGCGACATAATTATCTTCTATTGCTTCGATTACACCGACATTATACGCTTTTACAACGGTAAGTTTTGCAAGATTTGCCATTTCCTTGTTTGTGCCCAGACCAATGCCATTGAATTTATGCTTACTTGATCATGAGAAATAAAATCCATTGATGTGAAAGGATGCTGGATGCGTAAAAATGTTACTAACTTGTAGCGTAATTACTTTGAAACTCCATATTTTAATTTAATGGAAGCACTACCTGATTTGTTGTTAAATTTCTAAACTGATTTGTTACTTTGAAGAATGAGTGTAAGTAAGTCAATTATACATATCCGTCAAATAGGTAAGACCAGAACCGTTGCGCTAGTGCTTGATCAATTCCTAACATTTTGGAAATTTTAAATGTCATATATAGTGGTGATTGTACTGGATCTCCAGGCTTGCATAAACATAAAGGCTTTGCCTGTTAATAAAGACAATCAAAAACCACTGAGTAGAGGTATCTTTTGTGTGCAAAGTTGATGTTGCCAGGATATTAATTTCAATCCGTTTAAACATTTTAGAGAGAGCTGAACAGCATGATTTGTCGAAATTGTTAAATTTTGCACGGGATTTGATATATCGTTTGCAGTCGTTAATCTCATCCATCTCCTCGGGGCCAGGACCCCGCTCCAAAACACTACCAAGGGAGCATTGATGGTTACTTCCAGAATCCATTCATATGTTTTAATTCCATGAAGTCTTCGGAATTATTTGTAATTTATAACAGCGATACGAGCAGCTTATCTTGCCATATCTGCTGCTTACGCTGAAATGCGACTGCCCCCTTCTGTAAATCACCCAGCAGATAGTCTTCACCACTGGTTTCCCTATTGCTACTGCAACTGTTTGCAAGTCTTTCGACTATGTCTTGTCCTTTTTGTTCGCTTTCCTAACCTGTGCTGCATCTCTACCGTTGTAGTCAAAGTTCAGTCACAATAGATTGCCTTGTGAAATCTAGCCAATGCTTCCAAAAGGCCGTGTAAGGATCCAACTTACCTCGAGAACTTAGAAGAGCTCAGCAGTAATGATTGGGACCAGATAGCTTTGTTTAATGATTTGCAAATGCTTTCAATAGGAGTTATGAATTAATAACGATATGAGCACCAGCAAGTACATAGAACGGCAAATGACACTCGGAACAGAGCTTCCGATTTCGCAGACAGCGCCACTATATGAGCGACCCAAGACCTGCGCTTACTATTCCCTCGCTTTTAAGCCCTAGCAGGGGGTAGATGGGTGAAAGCATAATGCTTCGACACAATACGTATACCTGGCAAAGGAATAACGGTTGAGGACTACTGCCATCGCTTAAAAGGAAAATCAACCGATCCCAACAATATGGCTACCTCAAGGAACTCAAGCGACGCGTAATACTTTTTACGTGATCACCTTATGTTTTGACAAACCTTGTAAGCGTGAGCTGGCCTACGGACCAAGCTCAGGCTTGATCTCATTTTTCACTCAGAATACCTGTATTCAGCCCAACCCAGTGCCTATTCCTACACAGTGAAAAACTCGAGATTTCTTAGTACGTCTGGTCGCGCGAAGTACCATCTACATTTTCAAAATACAGGCGAAAAACATAGGTTCTGGCGAACAACGACCTGTATGGTGTGTTTGGCAAATATCCTTAAAATTTCCGGAAAGTGCATTTTCATTATTAAATTTTAATATTGAAATGGTATTGCGACCATATTGGCACAGACTTAGGAGAATATATTATTTCTAACTGCACTATGCAATCACAAGGGCATTAAGGTTTTTGTTTGGTACCAACATTTCATTTGATAGTCTGCACTAGTATCGACCTGAAAATTGATACGGCCAACAAAATTATTGCTTGTGTTTAAAATTTTTATGCATCGGAAACGAGTATGTGTTTTTCGACACAGTGCATACTTGTTTAGCATTGTGCGCGCAGATTGAATGGTTTGCGGGCGTTTTCTTCTCCATACTCAGTGGTGAAGGTTCGCAGTATTGAGTGACTACGACGAAGGATAACTGAGTCATCTGGCGCTCTTTTGTACAAGTGAGCAGGCAGTGAGTTGTCGGTTTCATAACTTGTTGGGAATCAATATTGTTGAATGCCATAATCACATCCTTACAATGGTTATTCACATCGTCATTCAAGTCACGCCACACAAACGAAACTTCAGTATGTCAGAGTAAATAAGCCACTGATGTTTAGAGGCGTGCTGATAATATCATATAACTGTGGTGTATCTTTGGTAAGATCGTAAAATGAATCTTATTTGGCTTGGCGTTTTCCAGTCTAGCATTTGCACGTTGGTCATGTTAACTTTAGCTGCGGTTTTTCCTTATGATACTTGACGCCTGATCATTTTAACTGCACTAAAGCAATGGATATCCGTTTGGGTGTTCTTATTTACCAGATTCCTTCTGAACCCTGAGGGACTGTTTTGCTTCAAAGTCTATTCGACCTTTACGCGGGATGCTTAATATGTTTATGAACCCTATATCGCGTGTAAACAATTTACAGATTGCGGACTATGGTCAAAGCGGATCACCAATGCGCTCGAACCAAAGGTATTATTGTATTTATTTGCCCTTCTATGCAACAAGGATTCTCTTCAACGATTTATCTAACTTCGAACGAAATTCTCTGCCAGAAGATCTCAAAAATCAAGCCTTACCAAGTTTAACAGCCTCGTGTGTTCCAAAATGGGAGGTCGTTGTTGATAGTGTACCTACTGTCATAAAGCATTCCCCTTCAGAACTGCAAATAGAGTGGCCTCACTTGGAGTGTGGTGCTCCCAGTAGCTATCATCGAATCCCACCAAATTGTGCCGTTGAGTAAGTTGTCGACGTCTGCTACGTTATAACTAGGTTGTCTTATTGCCTTGTTAATGTTAATGCTTGCTTTAATTCTGGCCACATTCACAAGTAAACTTCAATAGGTCGGATACATACCTCGAAAAACGTACTCAATCCTTGGGAAGACCCAACTCTTGTGAGCCTTCTTCTGCGTGCAACATTTCTCACTCAAATGTAAGCTCATTCATATTAGATCATGTTTTATATGAATCAATATCAGCTATTTCCATCCTAGCTAGTTAGTTAAGTTTATCTTACTTTTGCGGACCCTGCTCCCGGTTTTTCGGGTGCTGAGTAGATCGGAATACCTGATGTTTCAAATTTTTGTACCTGCTCTTGGGCGGCTGCCGAAACGTGTGGTGAAATTGTTCGAAACCATCCCAAAATTAGCTATGTTTCCAAATCGTTTTTTTCTATAGTTACTGTGTATCAGTCATTTCTAAGCTCAGCACATTCGTCAATTGGCCGTCCATACCTGCTTGAGGTTAAGGTGATAGCATATAGTAGCAATGCGATTGTTAAGGTTAACCTTGTTTTAACCACGTAAGAAGTCGTGGTAAGACTTATAGCGCAGTTGCGACCATGGTGCGCAACTTGAGGCGGCTTGCTAAAACGAAGGTGCTACCAAGGCAAACCGTGAAGTTTAGCCCATACCATTGCTATGTAAAGGTTGACAATGATTTCACCTTATTTTTATATAGTTAGGCATCATCAGTCGGTGCAGAGTACGTGTGAAAAAATGGGAATGCTCGAAGTAGTATATTATGGATATCTGATTGTTCACCTTCGAAAATCAATCGGAGAAAATAGTCAAAGGCGCAGGAAGCTTGGAAAAAGTCCTTCAGCGACTCGTTTCATTTACTAGTTAACTAATCTACCGATTATTGCGTCGACTATCGTTGAGTCGTGCTTGAAGCTGTCGTATTTTTATTTACTATGAGCGGTGAACCCTAGTTACATCAGGTTTAATTAGTATTTGGCAATTCTCTGCCATCACTGCTACTTCTTGCTGTCTAGGAAACAACACTTCTCGGGCCAACGGCGACATTGAGTTACGAAACCGGTGTGATTCCCGAGTAAGATAACTTTAAACATTTCATGCGTCATTATTGCCTTAAAATCGTAGTTTATACATGTGTTAGTCTCAATTGCTTACTTCTATGTAATCAGGGAATTTGAGTCGAGCTTCGGACATTCATTCAAAAGAAGAATGCATCTGGATCCACATTTGTCTCCCTCCTACAATAAGAAATCATCTCGTATATCCAACTCCACATCATCCACTTCTCCCTCTCCAATTGAAAACCTTAATTTTGACGCTCTTAACGATCCCACCGACGAGACTATGGCTCACCCTTGCCACGAGGCCTCACCTGTCTCTTCATCATTCCGATATCTCACCTCAAGCGATGATTTCTTTGTGGTGCAGACGCCCTCCAAGGCTATTAATGAGTCCGACCAGCAGTCTTTCCATCTTTCGAGCCCGCCTTCTGGCTTTGGGAATCTCGGTGGTACAGCAAATACAAAATCCGTTAAATCATTTAGGCCTCGAGTATTGTTTAGAAGCAGCAATTTTGAATCCGAAAAACCAGTATCGAGTTCTTTGGTACGTCTCATTGAGAGATTCCCCCCCCCTTTTTTTTTCAGTTTCCATGTTATTTTGCTTTAACACGTAGTATTCGCTTCGGAGCCACTTCATATCATGTTTATTACTTACATCTTTCGGTTCTCATCTACTGCATCTGTGCTCGCAATTTAATTGAATGTTTTCTTATTTAAGATTAAGGGATTGGGTGCTCCACTCAAAAATCAATCACCTAAGCCGAGATTCTCATTTGTTGGCCCTTTAAATCAACCAAAGTCTTCTGCTAGTGATTCAATCGCCCTGTCAATGGCCAAAATGACAGTATGGAACAGGATGGCTGCTGCAACTACGCCTGTTACAATTGTAAAAACTCCACAGTCCGCCACTAACGTTCCTCGGCTAGGTTTGAGTGGTTCGCGTCAGGCCATTTCTGCTCCGGGCGTTAAGCTAGCATATCCTGTACACAAGGAGCCTGAATTCACTATCAGACGTATTTTGCAAATGGCGTGTGGGGTAAGTGCAAGGCGTTCTACTAGTTAACATTGCGCATTATATTTGCATTGTTAGGATGTGCTATTGTTTCCGTTTCATTGGGTTTGCTTCTGCGATTTTGTTGCGATACCCTGATCGTGACTTTCACTTTCAGAAGAAATGGCGTCGATTTGCTTTGGGAGAGAACGAGCATTGCGAGAACGCTGTCCAGATGGCCCACATATTTCTTAATACAAGGTCAACGGATCTGTATTAACAATCTATCTGATGCTTCCTAATTTCCTTTGCGCGCACATATACAGCTTCTCACACAGCGAAACCTCTCAACATTTCTTGTGATGTGCTGTGGTTGTCACTTTTTGTCTTCACAAAGTATCCTATTTTCATCTTGTTTAGATGAGCCAATTCTTCTGAAGCTTGGCTCCTCCAATTTGTATTTTGAGAAATTTCCTAGATGGAAGCATTTATTTGGATTTCGGGTTGCCTCGGCATTCACGTCTTGGTGGAATGTGTGCGCGCTTATCAACGTACCTCGTTTTTATTGTGTATCAACTATTCAGGGTTACTCACTCGAGTGCTAAAACAATCAAATGAACCTCCCTTCAATGTATTTAGCTAACCATCGCTGTTTTGTCTTTGTAATATTCATCGTCCCCTGTACGCATTATGCTTTGATGTTTTCTCCAATACTCATTTCCATACATCCCCATTCATCGACTATCTATAGGAATAAACCTACATACTTAGCTCTCATCGTTCTCAGTGCTCTTCTATGGCTCACGAGGTCAGCAGTTGGGGTCAATAAGTGGGCAGGGTCGTGCCGAAGACAAACTCTACGACGACTGGGTGCGAATCTTATCCAAGGAGTAGCTGTATGTGTACACTGATAACCCACTTCTGGGAACCAAAACTGAAAGCGGAGTGGATGTAACGATCTCTGCACCATCAAATTGGAACCCATGGAGAACTTTCACCATAGTATTAAGGCACCAGACGCATAGTAGAAACTGCCCCCCACCATTAGAGGCTATGAAACAACAATGTCGGCTCGGAGACGCAAAATATTTCAGCTTTATTAACTTCCAAACAACTTCAAGGCTTCGAGTCGGTGTCATTAGCTTTCTTGGTTCCAGATACGATGTCATCAATCCTCAGAAGTAATATAGCAGTCTAGAACGTGAATTAGAAGGGCTGTGGATTACCTCAACTGCTGTTTTAAAAGTTTGAGATTTGACCGCAACGGGATCCCAAATACCGAGTTCTTTCATGTCTACCAGCTGCCCAGTCTCACCATTGATCCCCATGGTCCAGTTCTTTGCAGGATCGATGGCGTGATAGGCTCTCAATTCCGTAATTTGTTTCAAAACATTTGCACCACAATTTTGAGCCAAAGTTCTAGGAATGACTTCCAAAGCCTGGGCTACAGCCAAGTAAGCAACCTTCTGAACACCTGAAACTGCCGACTTCGCCTTTTGACTGAGGTCCTGTGCGAGAGCCATCTCGAGTGCCCCGCCGCCAGGGACTAAGCGAGGATCCATAAAAGCACTACGCACTACTGACATGGCATCTTGCAGATTTCTTTCAATTTCATTCAGAACATCCTTGCTAGCACCACGAAGAAGGATGGTACACGCCTTAGGATCCTGCAAATTCACGTTCGAATATAAGTAATTGGACTAACTTTACACCCAGTGATGAATGTGAAATACTCATCACCAATCAACTTGACTTCAAAGAGGCCTGCACCAGTACCAATATCTTCCTCCTTGATCTCGTCGGTGCGGCTAACAATTGTTGCACCAGTGCAACGCCCAATTCGAAGACAATCAGTTTTGCGGAGCCTGCGGATAACTGATATTCCTGCTTTGACCAGAAAGTGCTGAGCAAGATCGCTGACTCCCTTCTCAGTGATAACCACATCCGGCTTATGTCTAATAATTTCTTCACAGATTTTATTAATATATTCCTCCTCGATCTCGAGGGCTCGACTAAACAATGGACAAAAGAAAAGAGCTTACGTGAAGTCCTTTTCGCCACATATTTCCATAGTGGTTTGGCTCTCACCCTTTTTGTACTCCAAACTACAATCAAGAAGTAGAATGCGAGGACCCTCGATGCGTCTCCGCATTTTCGGATGCAAAATGTCTTTATTGAACATCACTCCATCCAAAACACACGAGTCATCAATAGAACCACCCGGAATCTAGAAATAGCCATTGAAGAAAAACTTCCAGTCTACCTTCTCTACCTTGGCATACCGTTTAATGTCAATCTCCTTCCGATTACCGTCAATGATGGTGACAACCTTGACAGAATTAATGGCTAATTTGCATGCCAAGTCCACCCTAAGCCTAGAAAAGATGGGCGAGTTTCTTACCATTTGCTAATCATTTTGGTTCCTACACAACTTTTGACGAGATTGACCATTGCCTCATGGTTATTTACATCAAGGGGAATGCTGTGAGAGAATTGAACATAAAGTCGATTTACCTAAGCTTTTTGTCGATAGCGGTAGTTATGTCCTCCAAGGCCTGACGGAAAGCAGCAATAATCTTTGTTGGATGGATTTGTTTCTCAAGGCAGGGAGCAGCCACAGAAAGAACCTCACCGGCTAAACGGTTAAAAGCTACGAAAAGACTAACCAAGAACAATGACTGAGGTCGTCCCGTCGCCCACTTCCTCATCTTGTGTTCTGGCGATCTCAATAATGGATTTAGCAGCTGGATGTTCAACGGTTATCTCGCGCAAAATGGCATTGCCATCGTTTGTCATCACGATGCTGCCCATTGGATCCAAAAGCATCTTAAGCATCGCTCGAGGACCCAAACACGTACGAATTACGTCCGCTACTGTTTTCCCAGCCTCAATATTTCCAAGTTGGACGTCCTTACCATGCTCCCGTCTAGTGTTTCGATCTAGAAGTTGGAATGCTTTAGGAGAAGCCTACTTAAAATTACAACAGGAGCGCCCCTCATGCTTCGTCAATAAGCGAATATTTGCGCTACAGCAGTAAATCCTCAACAACCATTGGTCCAATGATGAAGTAGGGTTGGCATGCTAACAAGTTTCCAAAAAAACAAACAACACATCTCAACAAAGCTCAAACTTTACTGTTAAATATTGGCATGTACGCTTTAAATCACAAATAATATTCCCAGTACTGTAGTAAAACCGAAGCAAATCAATAACTGTATTACTTACTAATGGAAACTAATTCTTAATTAAATTTTTCCATGAGCAATTTCTTGGTAGATACTAACGCATCTGGATGGTGTTCCGTAAAACAAATTTACTGAATGGTTTGAAAACTATTTAAGCTCGGCATCTGTAGCGTATCGCGCGTTGGGCTTAATTCCGGCATCCTTTTGGTGAATTGGGCATTACTATTAATAAAGGTAGCAACGTTTTCCGTGTAGCATTAAGTTCGTTGTCCTACGTTAGTTTTACCCTTTGCCAGTTGCCGTTGCCCATCGTTCTGTCTCTCCCATTCGTGCACCACCTAATAAGTGGCTGCAAAGTTGGCGTATTTGCGGGTATTTGTGTTGTTATAGGCAATTTTGTCGTTAAATACGCATCAGACGTCCTACGATAAGTCACATCATTACTTCGCCACACGCCCGACTTGGTAATTGCACTTATAGGCGGATCAATGCGCACTAACACCAACGAACTGGCAACTCCTGACGGCACCGAAGGGTCGAAAGGAGTGGTGGAGAATTCTGAGGATGCTGTCGTTCGTTTAACAGTTCAGCATAACAGAAGTCATTACTCTCTCGAACTCAGGCCTGACTGCACCGTCGAAGATTTGAAGGATAAGCTTGAAGCGGTTACCAACGTGCCAGTTGACAAACAAAAGTTGATATTTCGGGGTATTCTTAAGAACGATATGAAAATTGCGAATCTTAAATTACCTGGGCGAGAAGCAAAAATAATGCTAATCGGTACTGAAAGGGATGCACCAGTGGTAAGCCTTATTCGTGGAGTTTGCCTCATCATTTCTCTCGCGTTATACGTGCTTTAACAAACTAAATTCTAAATCAACAAGAAAATTATTTTTCTGTTCATTTGTGTAAAGGGTATTTTTGCAAGATCTTGATTTTTTTATTAGCTGTTGAATAGCGAGTTGTTCCTAAAGCCAATATTTTGTGAAGTGCACTTCATCATGGTAAGCATGTGGATTTGCACGTATAAGAAATCTGAAATGACTACGGAATCCGGCATCATTATTAGTTGGCCCTTTTAGGCTTCAGATCTGTCGACAGTCTCTGCGACCGAGTCTGATACGAACACAGAAAATGAACCCCCTCCTGAGGAAGATAAAGAAATTGTCGCATGTCACAAACATGTTATAGAGACTTTTGGCAAACCGGACAATGCCAAGACGAGTTTCAGTGTACCAGTGACGCTGGCAGATAATGAGACATTGACGGGCTTGCTGGACAAGAAGGGTAAACCGCTGCGACTTCGCTTCCATCCGGAAAGCTCTGAACTTTGGATGGCGACCCCTTCTGCTACTTACAAGATACCTCTGGACACCGTTAAAGAAGTCGAACACCATCCCATTCTTGGCCATCCGGGTTACCACATCATGAGCTTCCAACTTGGTCCCACACGGAAATCACGCTTTTTCATCTACTGGGTGCCTGAACAGTACGTCGCCTCCATCAAGAAAAAGGCTCTTTTACTCAGATCGGAACGGTGAGACGATTTGAGGTCGTCGACCACAGCGCTTAAAGCCTGGAACTACTGTTTCTCCTCGTCCTTAATCTACCCCCATAATCCCGCTCCCTTAAATCGCTGCATTATATACGACAGTTCTACCGAAACTTATCCACCTCCCGTCCTGTGCGTGGTTCAAAACTGCAGCCAAAGACGTAAGCTCCACCGTAGTTGACGTTTTTTTCGATGGGAATCGGTCCGATCGCTCTTTTGGAACCACAAACCCCGCATATCCTTCGCAATTGACATCGTTTGACTGCAACTGTCGTGGTTATTTATTATTTCCACATTAAATTTCAATTAAAACATTTCGTAAATGCGTTACAAGTTACCTTGATCAGCATGGGTCCGTGATGA
>UYWX01020424.1:18732-71501 GCA_900622495.1 Hydatigera taeniaeformis | reverse complement strand
ACAAAGAGATCACAGTTAGAACCGCTCCTCATCGGGAATGGGACCAACGAGTGGGGAGTGTTGCTCCACCTCTTCAACGCCACTGGGCGCTTCTTCAGGCGTCGCAGTCACCGGTTTGAGTGGAGGCAGCCGTGAGGTGGTGGAGTTGGAGGGGGAAGCGGAGGGAGAATGCGGAGCACGAACCTCAGTCGACGACGTTATTAATCAATAAGGAATATCACGAATGCAAGTGGTCAAGCTCCCGTGTAAACTCCCCACCATTGAGATTTAGTAAGCTGAGAGTAGATGATCATTCCGACTTTCATTGGTGACAAGGGGAGAATGCTCTAGCTTTAACTACACCACCAACTTGCTTGCTGAGAAAGTCCAAACTTTGAATTTCAGGATGAATCGTCCCTGCGACAAGTATTTAGCTTCGACGATTCCGCATTTCCGGTGACTGATCCCACTGGGTGCACTTACAGTAATCAAATTACGAATGTAAAGAAGCAATTCAAGATTGCACCCACTGATCCTGCTAACATCTGCCATGGCAGATGCTTTGGAAGCATCTAACATCATGATTCGATTCATGATGACGAACGGGTCCTCTGTTCAGCGGATCTTCAGACATCATAAAACAGACTTAAACCCATCAAGGTCTGATACCAGCCTCAAGATAAAGCAACACCGGCAGAGTAGATGTGATTTGATGCAGAGAACCCATCATCCTCTACAAAAGAAGGCCAATCACTCACAAAAATGGCTTGCAGCAACCTAGCACCATGCCATCCACCTTCAGGCAATTCAAAAGACAAAATGCTCGAAGAATACGGAACATAGACAAAGTTTCATACTTTACGGGAGGAAAGAGAAGAGTGAAATGGAAAGAGAAGAGCTTTGAGAAGACGAAGGAAGAAAATCCACACGCACACAATTGAGGAGACCGATTTACAGGAGCGGGGACAAAGAATAAGAGAACACACGGGATGGGACGCAGGAAGTGAACGGACCAACCCTAAGCACTTATGCGGTCGTTGGTGTGCGTGCGTGCATGCGTGTTTGTGTTCGAAGAGGAAAGAGACATGCACAAAATTTTCGGCACCAACACGCACTCGTTTGCTACCTCTAACGTAAAGGAAGAAAAAAGGAAATTTTCAGTAGAAAAAAGTGAGAAAAGGGAAGTTAGAAAGAAGAAAGGAGTCTGAAAGTCAGCAAATTCAGGAAGCAGCATCAATTGCTGCCTTTGTATCGACTCTCTCCTCCTCCTCCTCCTTTCCCTTCTCATCGGGTTCGGGCGAAGCCACAACTACAGTCGCTTTGTCATCGACCCTAACACCATCTTCATTTTTGTCTCCAGCTTTTGATTTCTTTACTGATGCAGTGCTTTCCCCACCGGACAGCTGTTTCTGGTTTCCCCCATATTGGTCCTGCTGCTGATCAAAGTTCTCAACAATCTGAGGTGATGTCGACTGCATCGACATCTGCGGCGGTGGTGGTGGTGGCTGCGTCGAATTCGGCAATTGTACATAATTGTTCAAAAGTGTTGCTGCAGCCGCTGCGGAATGGCCGTCCACAAAAGCTTCTCCAGCGGTAGGAGGTTGATATGTGGCCGCACCAGCAGCCATCGAGGCTGGTTGGAGTGCCGCAGTTTGCCACTCAGAATAGAACTGATGTGGCTGGCGAACTGCGGCCGAAACAGCTGCCAAAGTTAGAGATTGAAATTGCTCAGCAGTGAGATCGAGTGGGTTAGCGTGAGTGTAATGGTGTTGATGATGTCCAGCAACAACTCCAGACGAAACTGAATAAGTGGGCTGTACCAAAGGCGGTTGGGATGGTCGCGGAAACTGATGAGTGCCAGCGACTACTGCACTGGACTGAGGATACTGAAACGAATAAAAGCAAAACACTTTTCCTCTGTCATCCATTAACCCAATGGCTAAATCTGCTTTGTCAGCCTAGTAACTTGACACCAATGATTGGTGCAAAAAAGGCGAACGATGCAAATTACAATCGTTTCATAAATACCAGCATTCGTACAAAAAGGAGTATATAACACCAATCCATCTTTTCGGTGCAAAATGAATTACAAAGGCATGAAAGGTAGGAAATTTCAAAGCGTTGTTGCATTCAAACGGCAGATTTATTAGCAAATACAAGCCCTTACAAGATCCCTCATCTGAAATCGTTGACAGAGACAAAATTGACTAGTATGACAATACCAAAAAAATTTTTGAGAATCTCATGACAACAAAACTGTGATCGGTAGTTAAGAATAAAAACAATCGCTTTCGGTCATGTTCCCATGTTTAATAAAAAGGCTCACCACGAAGACTCGGAACCGAGCAAGTAAAAACCTACAGAGCATGAAGTAACTCACCATAACGGGATTGTTGGAAACTGCAGCAGCAACTACGGCGGCGGCCAGGTGAGCTGCGTACCGTGAGTCAATAGCAGCAGCCGGTGAATGACCGTTTACTGGAGGTGGCTGTGGTAAAAGATGATGATGCTGTTGTTGATGGTCGGTAGGCGGGGACTGAGGTGCAGGCATCTCGAGAAGACCTGCGACAGACGGCGTGGCACCGGTGGTGGTATTGACATTGGTTACAGCGGCGGCAACAGATCGCGATGTCTCATGGCCCTCAGTGGGAGGCCGTGATGGATTTGGATAGCAGGCAGCAGCCGGACCGTTGGTGGCTGCATGAACATAACCGCCTGCGGCTGCTGCAGCAGCGATCATGCCTGCGCTGTCCGATAGCACGCCTACTTACATAAAAAGACAAATTCCATGTAGACCCCTTGTGCCGCCATTTTCCTAATAGGCACACAAAATCCTATTCGGTATTCCGTTAAGATGACCCAAGAGGTCTGCAAGGGTCAGCACCGGTATACCACTGTTAATACAACGGGACCAAAGCATCGTACCCAGTCAGATATTAATACAAGCTTCTACCCTTATGCTCTTCATCAGTTAATAGAATGAAGAGGGTCAACACTCGAGATGACCATCACACGCTCCCTCACGAGCAATAACACAATCTCACGGTAGATCAACTGGGAAGCATTCATAAAATCTGATACAAAAAAAAGTGGGGTTCTGACTGCAATGAGAGTCAGCCCTTCACTTTTGAGTGCCAGTACACCTCAATCAAAGCAGGGAACATGGTGGCATTAAACGGGAACTTTCTAGCGCATCATTATTTAATGCGTAAACATGCAGGCAATAAATTCATTCATCTTCAATCATGAACTTGTAAAAATAGGATATAGTACAGGAAATTCATTAAAAGCGCATCAAATTCAAAGCAACATCCTTAACAATAAACCAATCCATGCACCCAATACTAAACCCGTAAATCGAAAACACGACTGAAATAAAGCCACCAGAGAGACAGCCATTTAAAGAACTCGATCAAGTATCCGTACCGAATTGAGATTGTAAGTTCCCCTGATTTTCAAAAACACCGCTTCAATGACACTGAGACTTACCGGGCTGATAGATCAAACCAGTTGGAAGCTGCTGATTAGGGGAGAGAGCTGACATAGTTGGTGCCATAGCCTGGTGTTGTTGCTGTTGATGATTCTGTAAATGCAAATCACTACAGACGAGCTGTTGTGGTGGGGGCTGATGATGACGCGGGGTATGAAACCTCCCTCTAGAAGGACCGGTACAAGATGAGGAAGAGGCACCAGCGACAACAGCGCCAGTCGCAGCTGCTGCGGCAGCCGCAGCCGCTGCGGCGCGCCTCTTTGGATCCGCCTTGTCCGCCAGCTTGCAGCTAATCGGTTTGGCAGCACCGTTGCCGTTCGATGAATCACCATTTCCATTACCACCAGCCAAGACGTAGCGCTTTTCATTCATGCTATCTACGGCCCGTTGAGCCTGCTCTGCTGAGGCAAACCTGACGAAACCTATGCCTTTAACGAAAAAAGAAAGGACTGAGATGGCGCCAGAGCGGGCCAAAATCCGCAGACCTCGTTTCGCCAAATCATGTAAAGTGTACCCGTGTAGGCTCCATCCGTCTCGAGCAGTTTGACCGAGGTCACTTGTCCATAGGGTCGGAAGAGATTCAAAAGAGTTTCCTTCGTGAAACCAGTCTTAGGAAGATTCCGAACATAAACGTTTAGAAGATCCTTTTCATTCTCTAGGGCATACTTCACTACAAGCTGCCGACCTCCATTTTTTGACATCTCCACAAGATGATTGAGTGCTTTTACTGCGTCCTCCTCCGTTGCACAGTCAATGAAACCGGACCCTGAAGGCAAAGTTCTGAGATGAACAATCAATAAAAATAGAATTAGCTTAAAACCATGAGGTCTAAGTAACTCAGGTCTACGTCGACCACTGACGACGTATGACCTGAACTCCCACCTATTGTTCTTAAAGTTCTTATGAGTACAAGTCAAATATGGAGTGAGTTGAAATCTTCAACCAGATTTTCCAGTGTAATAATCACCACCACCCCTTCAGGAAATTAGCGAAGAGGTTTGAAGGAGAAGCCAATTGAAGAAATTTCTACAGAAGGAAACTGTACCTTTACATTTTCCATTGAGAAGCATGGCTTTGCAGGACTTTGGGCACACGACATTCTCAACCAGGGCTCGAACGGTTTCATCGGTATCAGACTCGGAAAGTCCTGTTATATACAAATTTGTTTTTGAAGTTGTCATGGACTTATTCTTCTTGTGATTCTACAAGAAAATCGTACGGTACAGAGCCGCAATGTAGATTTTATAAATCTAGTTCGTGATGCAAATAGAAGTCTTATCAGAAGCAGGAATTAAAGTCGTGCACAAAAATATTTAATATTTACTAAGCGATGTAAGGGCAGATGAGCTTAAGCGCGACTTATGAACATCACTTACCGTGGGCTGTGGAAGAGCACCAAAGTGTTTGAGAGAGTCATAATTACGAAACTGAGTTGGAAAAAAGGGGCCGGCATGTTGTTGGGGGAGAGCGGAGGTGTGAGGAAAAGAAGAAGCCGTGGCAGCCCCAGAAAAAGCCGCACCCAACTGGATTCCATTCAATGGAGAGAAATAGGGTAGCTGGGCTAATTGATGTTGATTCGACGCCGGCGGTGGTGGTGGCGGTGCAGACTGAAAGATTGAAGGCGAAGAAAGGAGCGCAGTACCTCTGAAGGCAGCTGCTGCGGCTGCAGCAGCGTTTGCCTGGGGGGACGTTTGAGGAATACAAAACCCCGCAGCTTGACGAGACTGCACAGGACCCGAATGAGTTGCAAAAGCTGCCATGATAGGAGAACAGAGGAATGGATACCCTCCGGGGGCTGCAGGACAAAAACTGGTAGAATTTTGATTCGGGTGAGCCTGATTGATTTGAACATGCATAGGAGCGGGGTGACGAATTGGGGCGCTCGTCGGGAAGGAGTTGAATATTGCAGTATTCGGCATAACTTCACCCTGAGCAGAAATGTTGGAGCCAGGTGGAGCCACATTGGGCGCAGTCCACTGCGTTGGGTAGGACATAATTCGATCCGGTGATAGAAAGTCAAGTCAAACGATGTCCAGTTATGGATAATGATAGGAAGTTATTCCTAAAGCAAAAACAAGCCACAGTCTAAACAATTAGATATGACAAGGGACAAAAATATAGTAGTAGCATATACGCCTGAAGAAAATATTCGAACCACACAAAAGACCTTTCACTGGGAAAGAGCAAAGAAAGTATGATATTTCGTAAGCTGTGCTGAAAGCAAAACCTTGCTTCCAATGCGAAGTACTGTGGAAATAAATAGACATGGCTAGACACCACTAAAATTCAGTCAATTTATTAATAGCAGGGATCAATATAACCAGAACCATAATAGAAAAGACGAAAAAGCACGTAAAACCAAGCATACAACTGACGACGACCAGACAACCCAGGTGCCCATCAATACACCAAACTAGATCAACATGGCGAATCTGACCTTAAAGGTTTTGGTTATTTAAAACAATATCTGAGCCTTGATGTAGGCAAAATGAAATGCTCCAACCCTGCGACAATTATGTCCGTTCAACATGACAAAAAGCGTTAACGATCATTAATTTAATGCCCAGTCAACTATAATTTTTTATACATAGAGTAGCAGATTAAATGTTTCTTTGGAATATAGCCGAAGCACTTACATCAACATTTGAGGACTTTTCATTCCTAGCCTTATTTTCATTATGTTAATCTACCCTTTGATTAGTAATACCATGATTTATATCGTGCACTACCGATTATGCCCACGTCACACTCGTTGGATCCGTTTCGGGATGTATTTCTAAGCCTAATATCTATTAAACAAAGGGAATCCTCACTCAAGGGCACAAGGAGCATGACAACGTTAGCTGCTTAGAAATGGCGTTATTTTTAGCCATGCTGTATGAGGACGTCAGCAACGCCGTGCCTGAAGGATGTGCACTTCATCTGCTCTGCTAAGGCTTATCACTTGCATTCTGGATCGGATTCTTTCGCTACCGCTATCATTAAAGTAGTAGAAGACGAGATAATAAACAGAAACACATATTATTAGTATATTGGCGGAATTGTTCCTACTGGCAGTGTCCATCGAGGGAGGGAGAGATAATAAGCAAAGGCAAAGTAGGATTTATCAAGTATGAGGAGTAATAAACTGATCAAATTATTCTCGGATTGCAATAACTTAAACATAACCATAATCATTCTTAGATCATAACCTTAATGTTAATTTGACGGGAAGGTCAGTATTCGTTAGGTATTAGGCCTAGTGGTGTGCCTTTTCACTAGCACAAACCTCTTAAGCATCAATCAGAAACGTTGTTTCCTTCATGAAAGGATATTAAGAAGAAACATTTTACATAAATTATTCGACCAATATGTGTCTTGAAGGCAGGTCTTGACGTTTCACGAAGTTACCCAATTGGAGTTTTGGACATGGCATTCGTAGCTCAGAAAAGTAGATTTTGGGAGTGACAAATGTTTTTTTACAAAGAAGCATTTACAAATGAGGTCAGTACCGGAGCTCGCTTAACAGCAGCTACTTCTAATCTCTTTGATAAGATGATTTCTCAGGCTCTTATCTTGAGTACATTGTCAAGTTGCCGTGTGGTTTTTATAAAAGCGCTGTCATTGTGGTCGTCAGCTCTGCTGTTGGTGAATATGAGCAACGCCCAAGTCCAAATCTACAACTTTGAAAATATGCAATTTCGTAGCAAATGTCCTCATGCGCAGGCGAAGTCGGCGATAGGTTTTTGATAAGGGTGGCACAAATTGAACGTCCTGGCACTGGATTGGCCTCAAGACCACGAAGACTGAAGTTTCCGTGTGGTTGAGTGGGAAATTAAGGTAATAATCACCGTACTTACAATGTGTTCCTTTAATGGATTAATTGCCTCGAATTCTCCAAGGAACTTTGTGGGAACCTTTTTACGGTTAGTAACTCCCTACCTGTAAACGGAAGTGGACAAAGAAGTGGCATCTCCTGAAAAGAGTACCCAGGAAAGTGAAAGTAACTGATTCTGGCCATGCGGGTTCCGTTCATGCTGCATGAGGGAGTAGACGAATAAAGTGGAACAGATTTCGCCGAAGCCATCATAAACGTTTCATTTTAATTTTGGTTAAAAGTGAAACAGAACGCCTTAAGCACCTTTAAATTAATTGAAAAACAGGAACGGAAAATCGTTAGAGTCGGGCTTGCGGATTAATGGCGCCGAGGTGACTGACGCATTTAATTAGCACTGCCTCAAGTAAGATTCTTGCGAAACTCACCCTTTAAGAGCACCTTCTCGAATGGCTTGTCTCGCTTTGGGGTGAAGGTTTACCGCGCAAATTTAATTATCTGAACAATTCGTTGTTATGTGAACTCCTCACTCAAAGCGGTGAAGCGCTTACATCTTCCCCCGCCTCTTCTTCCTCCTCTCCCCTCCCCCCCTCCCCCCCCGTATCAGTCGATCGTGGCAGCGACTGTTGGCTTATAGTTCTTTCGCCCCTAACAAATGCATAAGGTGGACCTAAACTCGGTGGTTTTGTAGAATCATCCCATGTCGCAAGTAGCATTTCTAACCTATGCCACGATTTTCTCCTGACGGAATAAATGGAGAATCATTTGGAAGTTTGTGTTGTTATCAGCGTAGACTTTGAAAGCATTTATCAAACTGTAAGCAAGAAATCGAAGGTCCTTTATACCTCTGCATAATTTTACAGAATTTGTGGGGAAAATGTACCACAACCTGCGTCATGGAATGCTATGGTCTGGAGGTGTTTGACTTTGGTTCTCATTATGCGATGAAATATCAAGAGTTATACCTGATTATCTTCTGACCTTCTAATTGTACAAAACAAAACACCCCACTGATCTAGTCTGGAGCATGCTGTTTGAGAATGTAGGACACAAAAGAATACTGTGAATAATCAAGACTTTAACTATGTAGTGGATTATTACTGCCAAAATAACACCTTGTCGAAAAAGACTTCCATCTTTCTTGCGTTTGCATGCAGAAAATGGGAAAAAAGAAAAGTACAAAGAGCGATGCTAAAAGCTAACCGTACACCTAGGACACAGTGCTACCCTGTCTTGGTTATTAGTTGTCCTTCAAAATCTTCAAACCAGATGGATAACAAACTTCAGATCTTGACCTAATAGCTCTAGTCAGCCCGAACGGAAACCTTTCTCTCACCATTGCAATACTACTACACACTTTCGACCGATGCACACCCACAAGAAGCCTTCACAAAACGTCATTTGGTGATGAAATTAGGGTCTTATCAACCAAGATGTGGAATTCATTGATACTTCCCACGGGCTAAGGCACCTACATACACACATTACGACCACACAGCTCTCACCAGCAGAGTATTTCAGTAGAGAATATTCAAAGACGTTCATGAGGTACCGAAGTTCCCAGTCGTAGAAATTACAGTACATGGAGGTTACCTCCATGAAATCGCACGAGCGAAAGACCCTTCAACAGTGAAAATGTGTACAACCAACATGCACAAGCATTAGGAAATCTGAAAAGTTGATGTGTGCCAAATTCAGGACCAGCAAGGGTGAAACAAACTACCTGCGCCTAGGTCTCAAAAAAAGTCTTAACTGAGTGCATACATTTCAGACTTTCTGAACCACATCCATTGGAGATCAATTCATGCCACAAACATCTCAATTTACATGCCCAATGAGTAGAGTGAATCACAAAAAAAAAAAACAAAAAGTAACCGTGGTTACCCGTGTAGTAGGAACCTCCACCTAGGAGAACTAACCCATGGCAGGCTACACCTAATGCTGTGCTCCAAACTCCTGTTGTTAAATGTCGTTTCACTGGCTTTCAATCTCCAGAAAAACATCCCCACTCGCATTTACACATGATCTTCTGCTTCTCGATATAAAAACAATAGAGGTAAACAGATAAGCAGATAGAGCAAGGCAGTAAGAAAGAGATGAGAGGAAGGAGAAGGAGGAGAGGAGAAAAAAGGAGAGAAAGGTGTGCAATTGAAGCAAAGGCATGACACCAAATCAGCATTGACATGACGCGATCGGTCAACTGAGCGACAAAGAGATCACAGTTAGAACCGCTCCTCATCGGGAATGGGACCAACGAGTGGGGAGTGTTTCTCCACCTCTTCAACGCCACTGGGCGCTTCTTCAGGCGTCGCAGTCACCGGTTTGAGTCGAGGCAGCCGTGAGGTGGTGGAGTTGGAGGGGGAAGCGGAGGGGGGAGGTGGAGCACGGACCTCAGTCGGTGACGTCACAGCCAATAAGGAGGGTCGAGAACGCAAGCGATCCTGCTCCAACGTAGACACTTTGGTTAGCTGTTGATGCTGTTGAAAGGTCAGAATGCCGGTAGTAGCGGCGGCAGCAGCGCTGGCGATAGCAGAACAGTTAGACTCCCCAGGCGGAGAAAGATCGATGTCCTCGCCAAATTCGCGTTTCAGTTGTGTGAGACTAACCACGAGGTTAGCAAAGGTGGGACGTCGGTTAGGATTCTGGTGCCAACATGACTGCATCTGTTTTCCCAGTTGGCGTGGCATTCGATCAGGTGTGGTCAGACGATATCCTATGTATAGATGAAATACAAATTCATAGTTATGCTTATTCCCCCGTGCGTAGTAAAATGGTTTAGGTCGTGAGACTTAACTAAAAAATCTACTCATAAGTGGCTAGCTACAAATGGATAATGAAGTTAAGGCAAAACGTAGGTTAAAGTGGATTCAAAATTACGTTTTTTTACAATGATATGAATGAGAGTATGAAAAAATGAGTCTCAAACGGGAAGGTGAAGTGCAAGCTCAATGATTTCACACGAATAGAAAAATTCAACCGGAAATTTCATACCGAAGTGACAACCCACAGCGAGCAACAAGGTCATTCGCGTTAGAAGGGTTTTGCTCTGGTTACTCGCAGACAGTAACGCAAAATGTTAAAGTCAAAGGCAAAACCATCAGTTTGCATTTAATCAAGAAAAGATCTTATGGAAGACAACCTTCAAAAGGCAGTAAAACTCATGGCCTTTGATCACCAAAGTTAATGACGCACTAATTAATGTATTAGAAGCATTTTACAAGCCCTTTTTACTATGGCTTCTATTATGCACATGAAATAACGGTTTGTCAAAGTAACGCTTCGCTTCACATTAAAATCTAAACTGGCACCTTGTAGACTTCATCGCACCTCAAGATCCGAGTAAAGGGTGGGTCAACTTCAATATTAAGCAATTTATTACAGCTAAATGATTTATTAACAGTGCACAGGTTCTTCAAGGCTCTTCTTGACGGACCCTCAGCAACTTTTCTACTAGTGAAGTGGTTATCAGAACCACAATACCAAGCCAAGGCAAGTCATTTACATCACACAAATTAAAGAAAGTGGCAAACACTGATTGTTGATGCACATTTTAGTTATTTGGCAACATATTTTAATAATCGAAGACTAGGCATTCGGTGCAAGGCGTCTTAAACGAAATCAAACACTATAAATGTCCAGTATACCCCTTGTCTTGGGGAGTCAAGTGAATATTGTAAATAGCATCTTAAGAGGAGGCATGTCACGGCCGTTAGCTGTCAAAAAGGCAATGCTTGATCAAGTCTACAGCATAGCACTGAGTCACGCGATGAAGATTAAAGGAAACCGGCAGCAAAACCATTGAGCATTGCATGATAGGCTTTTGAAAGAATGAAGAAGTACCTAAAATGCATAATGATCGGTAGAGACTAGCAATATAATGGCCCAAATTCTGTAAGAATCACTTTAACAAGTGATGTAAAAGTATGAAAAGAAGAGAATGTATTTGGTCTGCAAGCTCTCTTTTAGGCATTTAAACTATTTTGCAACCTTTGAAGCTGTTAAATAGGATGAAAAAACAGGAAGCTCACACTGACTCGTTAGTAAATCCTCGATAAACCTTGAAAATAGAAAGTATAAACGAAGAATGAAATGGGCAAGAACTGAAGGGGGACTACAAGGTCCGATGCTTTTAAAGCTTCTCGGCAGCCAGTGATGTGGCGCCGCAAGGCACATATCAACAATGTACACTAGAAGGAAATTGCAGTAAGAAGTGTTTGCACTAAGAGCAAAGAGAGAGGCGCACCTGCCCGCGGCCACTGGTCAGACGGGTAGAAAAGTACCATTTCAGAAGAATTACACAAAAATGATGGTCTTGTGAAAATGAGATCAGCCATGATTGAATAAATAACTGCTGAATATTAAAAATTCGACTAGAGTACATTAGTCGATTTGGATGAAAAGCACTGGTAAATTTTTGGAGATAAATGTGTGAATCCGGGCAACCAGTAAGACAGAAAATCACATCCGACCTAACATTGGTGAACTAAGCATGAACCGATGGAAGGAACCAGGGATAGCTCAATAATTTGCGTTATTCAGAAATGTTAACTGCATTGTCAAGCATAGTTCGAATGTCGAACAATCCAACACACAGTGAGCAAATGGCTTATGCTAGAAGCCCTACGCAAACAGGCAGACTTTGATCTTGATCAAAAAGTGAGCCAAAAGCAAAGTGCAAAGAAAGCGACGCACACATCTCAAATTACGTGTGTATGTATGCGTGAGAGAGTTATAGAGAAAATTCAACGTCAGAACTGAGTCAGTGGAAGGCTGACTACGCATACACCTCTCTCCCACCACAGCAAGAGGGAAATTTGGATTTAAAAAACGTTACATACGACACCCAGTGAATGAATGCATCCAAGTGAACACTAAAAGACGTCTTTGAAAAAATACTTGTGAAAATGATAGATAAGGGAAGGCTTTCTGTTCATCCCATTTATGGGTTCTGTGATGTCCAGTGGCAGACAGCTGAGAAACAATGGGATGGAGAGGATGGACCAGGACACCCAACCACTGGATTGGGGGGAAGCGTAGTCTCTGCTCTGCTTACTTGTAGGTAATGAAAATCAAGACTCTTATTGAAGAGCTGATACGCCAGCCAGGTAAAAATTACAATGAATGAAAATTGCTTTCCATCAAGAGGTAAGCATTGATGGCCCTCACCATTTTCAACCAGATCCCGAGTCTCGCTGTTGGTAAGTCCATGGTAGGGAGTGTCACCAGCGCTGAAAATCTCCCATAGTAGAATACCAAACGACCAGACGTCACATTTGCTGGTATACCGATTCGAGTAGAGGGCCTCAGGAGCTGTCCACTTGATCGGAATCGGCCCATTGCGATCGCTCAGCTATATGAAGGAAACAGGAAATAAAAACCGAGAACATCAGCACAGCTATTTTTGTCACCTCCTCTGATGGTAATGGCACTACCAGCAGCAAAAAAGAAAATGCAGGACGTTTGGGTGCAGAAACGCTAACTATTGATGAATGAATGTTAGAATCACGATCGAGTGAGAGGAATAAATGGATGTTAGAATGACTGGAGAGTGAGTGAACACGATTTCTTTGCGCTGGATGGGAAGGGAAGGGGGGAGAGGTTAAATAAGATGTGGATTACCTTCTTGCCTTTTTTGTGGCGCTTCCTCTCCCCCTCTTCTCCTGACTGCCCGGGCTAAGGATAGGCGGGAGGGCAGACGATTAGAACAATTGTACCCAGTGCCACCAGCAACGAAAACAATGTTTTTATGAATTACTCAGATCACCTAGTAATTTACACTTTATCTTCCTGGATAGATTTTTAAAAGTTTAATAGTAAGAGATGGAAGAAAGATGCTAAATTCGTGTTGCGAATGCGACAACAAAATTCCTCATAGCTAAAAGTTTGCAAGCGATCACAAGGAACCTTGTCCTTTACTAGTTTAATATTGCTGCCACGCAGGTAGAGAGAAGTTTGGACTTTACTTGCTACTTTGTGTTCAGAGGCTACTTCCAGTACATTCAGAGCATTTATTACCTAAATAATGGCAAAAACGTATGAGGCTAAAAAGAACGCATCCTACTTTGTTGTTATGGCGCATAATAACTGATTTATGGCAGATAAACGTGCGATCACAAGGAGGCTGAACAAATACCACCCAAATGTAGCGCTGAAAGCAGTAGGTTCGAGTCCATATTTTGTAATAAAGGGAGGAGTAATGTAGGGAAGCCAAGACACAGGTCGACGTTAACGCCAAGGCTGTGCGCTTGGGGATCAACAAGTATGCTCTTCCACAAAGATTAATGTTATGTCGTGATATAAGTGAATGTGAAAAAAGTCTCAGCTTTGATCAGTTTTGTCACCTATGATCAGAAGGTGGCTTTGAGTTCGATGCGACTATCTAGTCGAATCAGCTTTCTACACTTAAATTGATCACTTCCACACGAAAAACAGGAGGAATCACCAAGATCGTGTTAGAGTAAGCAAATGAGGCAAAAAAGTTGGAGGAGCGACGATTCTACCTTGACTACGTGCAGCGGATCAGGAGGCAAATGAGGGAAATCGAAAGGGATGATCAACCAACCTCATAAACGTGTTCTTCACGAGCCATTCCAAAATCAGCGATCTTCAGCACCCGATCCTCTGTTAAAAGACAATTTCGAGCCGCCAAGTCACTGAAAACAAAGAAGATGGAGGAAGAGGGATAGTCAACAAAGGAGTGGATTCCTGCGCGGGGCAGCAATTAAGCCATGTTTTGAAAAACTTCCTGGCCGAAATTAGACAAAACATTTGCTAGGTCAGGTGAACAGTTTCAGTGCACATAATCTCCTCTTTACTAAAGCCACCCTATCACAATTGCTTGGTTATAAGTACATAAGTAACCAGGGTTTGGTAGCAATATAACACATGTCCCTCTTAGGAGTGAGATTTAAACGCCGTACGGTGGGAAAACTGTCATTAACACTTTGAATCAAAGAATTCATGTCACACTAAGAACTTCACAAAAAGGGCAAATGAGAAATAGAATTCTGTTTGGCAAAAAAGTACGATAAAGCCTTGAATGACCCTGAAAAAGGCAAAGCCATCCAGAACTGGAATTAAGAGCGACTCGAGTGAAGGACGAAATGTTATAGCAAAAATCTTCAAGAAGGAGGAAGGGAACGCCGATCCGAGTAAAGCTAATGCGAACTAAATAGACAGCATATTTGGCACCAGAATCCATCCTAAAGCATTTGGGTAATAAGAAGTGTTGAAACATTTAATTGCCTACGACCCAAATAGGTACCAAATTCAGGAACAGTGTGGATCGCCCCAATCTTAGCATTAAATTACATCAGAACTAATTTTAACACATCACCACATAAATCTCTTCGCTTTCACAAAGTTGGTAAGGATGAAATGACGAGATGCAAAGGTAAAAAGATGGTAAAATGGGATAGGTATATGGCATTAGGCAAAGAGGTTCACTGAAAATCGGGTTAAAAAACTGGATGGTTTGGTACCACCTAGATAGATAGATCATCAATTACCAACTTCATGACGGTTTTAGCACTCCCCAAAGCATAATATGATGCCAATTCGAGTAGCCAGTCAAGAGATATCGAAATGAACAAACCTCAAAGTTAGCAATTCAACGCGACGTAGAGAAAACCCCGCTATACTATTTGAGCAATACAGTTTTCTAAACGAAATCACAAGATAGATATGGAAGCGATTGTCTAGCCTCACTAGTAACACTTCCAATTGGTATTTTCGAAAGCGCCCGCGACTCCTTCATGCAATGCCTTTCCAGAGAACAAATTGGTCATATGCGGGTTCATCCTGATAATTCATGAATTCACAGTCACCGTCCCAAATTAGTCTTGCGTTTTGGGTGATCAAGGAAGAACAAGGGAGATCTTGCTGATAAAAGCATGATTCAATAAGGAAAACGTCCAGCCACATCTACGTCCCAAAGGAATAAACTAATATGGTGAATGCTTGCCAGAAAAATGGAGTGGAGTTGCTAAGAGAAGAATACCCAACCAAGTCTACGGCCTTGGACAAGTAGTGAAAACGTGCTACTCAAATGAGAAACGAGTTACCGATGGATACAATTTTTGGATTCCAAGTAGGCCATTCCATTGGCGGCGTCGACACACATCCTCAAAAGAAGACGGGTATCTGCATTTTGACCATTCCTTCGTAGGAATGATAACAGCGATCCTCCTAAGTTATTGAAAGAAGATAGTCAGGGTTATTGCATTGTATCAAGTTCAGAATCTATCAATCAAACAGAGCATTGAACACAGGCTGGAAACATCTTCGACAAGGCCTTAAAGCACAAGAGTTAATGCACTAGTTAGTCCGAATGAAAAGTAGAGAATTAAAAACAACATTAAGAGAGAGCTTCAAAACATTTTTCCTTACTAGTACAGTCTTGCTTTAAACCTCTCTGGTCTAGCAATAAATCATTTCATTGAGCTTAAGAGTTCGGAAAAGCGCACTTTGTGGCTCTAGACGGGGTATAGCAAAATTGAAGGACGTTCACGGGTAGTAACAAAGCTTTCCAGAAGTGTTGAATTAGAAGTAACCTGAAAGGATATACATCATCACTTAATACTCTCCATCTCTCACTCGCTCTACTTCTCCAGGTTGAAGTCGCTTGGCTATCTCTGAAAAGCGGGCAATGTGATGTCAGTTTTAGCGTTTTTCCAAAACAGGGGCTTTAAGCATCTACGCTCCGCAATTCGAGTCCTAGCGATGCAAATGGGTTTATTAACATGAATAGTTTGGACGTTTTCAGTGTGGGTTGAGGATAAGCAACAGCCACGTAGGCACCTCTTTTGACCGACTGCAGCGCCAAATTTATCTTCTTAAGGGTTTCATTTCAAAACCAAGATAGGGCCAAAAATCATGACTGTTATAAGAAGCGACAACGTAGACACCTACTATTGCACCGTTGAGCCATGTAGGAGGACTGGCATGGGAGTAACCATGGTAGTAGCAGACAAGAATGGTGCCAATGGATAAAAAGGCGAGCAATACATGTGCATGGAGTCACATAGCATGAGACCACTGTTGCAATGAAACTCACACATTGGGTTAATTGCTACTGGCGTGAAGCCTATACCAGGGACAAAAATCAGGTGGGAATCAATCATCTTGTGTTGAATGACCTCATCATGACCTCTCCTTCTGACGAGCTTATAAATCTTTCGGTGTCTTCAAATTGCGAAATAGAAGTAATTACGAATTACTAGGCTAATAATGAAAGTGTGTCTAAAGTCGAGAGAGTGCGTTAAATAGGAGCGGATAATGCGCTGGCGGTATTAGAGTGAATGCACGCAAATTAAATAAAGACAAATGCGGTGAGAGCGTGAGAAAGCAGGGTAAGCAACGAATAAGCCAAAAAGCGGTAATGATTTCTGGCAAATTAGCCTATCTATCATCACATTTACAGCCTTGGTGTAGAGGAGAAGGTGGAAGGGGAAAAAGGACGGAAGGGGCTGACCAATAGACGAAAGCACAACTAACACCATTTGCACTCGGTAGAAGTAGTGAACATTGGAAATGAGCTGAGAAGAGGTTAAATTAATTATTTCTGCCCATCTACAGTGAGGCAGGAAGTAATGCTGAAAGGCACTGAGAGCCTTGTCTCGTGCTCCGCATTCATACTTCTAGAGGCACAAAAGATTCTCGGAAAATGTCCATTCGAGTTTACTGCGGTCTCGATCTGGATCTCATATAGGCCAACCGCTATACCCCAAAAATGTATTAAGCTCAAAAATGAGATGAACAAATCTAGTTCATTCGGAATAGGATGGATAGCCAGAAATAAGTCCAAGGTTACAGCATTGCAAATCCGTTCCCGTAAGCCATCAGACCAAAAGCTGTGTAATACAGGAAACTCATCCAGGCTGGAAGCAAAGAAGGAAGGAATAACATTAACGTAAAAGAAAATCCAATTTATCAGTAATTCATGAAATCGAGAAGAAACTAACAATTGCAGTAATCCGTCCATACCTCGAAAACCTTTGGAACGAAAACGGTATTTAGACTCTCTAAGGTAAGGAAGGAATTCAGTAAGAGATCCAAAGATGTGCCCAAATAAATTATTTTTATTAGACTAAATCCGCTCTATTTTGAGCACCTAGACCGGACATAGAAAGAATGGCTAATTATCACAAAATTATTTTCAATAGTAGCATAGAGCATGGATCAACCGTTTAGAATAACCGCCTCAAAGGTGTAGAGTTTGGAAGAAACCGTTTCAATGGCAGGCGTCCCCCAAGGAACAAGTCTCAGGTCTCTCACGAAAACGGCACACCTTGTGATTGATAGCACAGCGACTGATTTCCAAAAGTACAGCGGTTCAGTTCACACTGAGGACACGACGGAGCGGGTGTTAAGCCCACGAGTTCCCCAATCACCATAGATTTCGGACGCTACTTTAACATGGTGGAGCTCTTTACCTGCTACCTCCCTGTCAATTTTTAAAGAGGATAACAATTCTCCTACACCTCTACATCGTAAGCGAGAACATCTACAGTGCAGGAAACTAACACTACCTACTTACCAGCGACATATTCCATGACAATCATGATGGGATGAGACCGAACGGCAATGCCCAGTAGACGCACCACATTAGGATGGAAGAAGTTGAGAGCAGTAGCCTCGCCCTGAAGAAACTTTCGTCTAATTTCCACTTCCGCTGGTCCCGCTCGACAAGTCTTCACTGCCACTTCGCGCCCATTGTAAATGCCACGATGCACTTCCCCGAAATTGCCCTACAAATAGAAGTGAGGGTGCTTGCCTAGTAGGTCTGCACAACGATAAGCAATATTTCTGTTGATTAAAGTGCCGTTCTCTTGAATAGTGGCTGATCCCGACCAAGGATACCATACTACGGGGAATTTCAACCTGTTTGGATTTCAAGTGCAATTAAGGCCATCTCAACGCTAAGGATTTTAGTATCACTTAAAATCCACGAATACACATTGAGCTTCAAGAACCGAAGCGTTAAAATGTGTGCGTAAGACAAGTAGAATAGTTTCGCAAATGAATCCATAAGAGAAACGTGAGTCCTGATAGCCCCCTTTAGATTACACTTAATTCCACGACATTATCAAAGTCAATGCCAGTCTTTGAGATAGGTGCATGTTTAACATGTTATTTCGATCAACCGAACGCACGACTATGTAAGACAAACAAGCACTTTATAAAGTAGCTTCCGTTATATCATTATTTGTGTGTACTAAGAGTTTTCTCACCTCCTCTTTCCCCAAAGTGATCTAACTGGAAGGTCGGGTTTTACTGACACTGGTAGGTCACAAAGTTAAGTGAGTTCAAGCAAAAAACGGCTTTAATTAAATAACGATGTAATTAGTACTAGAGGGAGCAATGCAAGCTGTTCTGTTAAGCAGCTTTTCCATCCAACAGCTTTCCAAGATGAAACCGTCCTTCTGTGAAGTTTTGCAGGACTGTGAAGTCTGGACATTTTTATTTAAAAAGCTCTTTTAAGCAACGAAAATGACGAGATTAACAGGTCTGGTTTATGGCTTCTTCGCCCCACCGGTAGAAACATAATTCAGAGTTATTTCAGTGACTTTTACGATCAGAAAAGAAGTTTTGGAAGGGAGGCAATAAATGTCCTGAGCAAAAACTGATTTTATTTCTTAATAATTTATTTGTTCAGACTCAGACCACGCTAGGAGGCATATGAAAAGGCACTGACCACAATTTGGCTCCTTAAACGCGATAAATTTCCAAATGTTAGCATATAAAGGGAGCTACCAAAGCTCCAGACGGACAACTTGACTCACCTGTCCAATCTTTTCCAACAAAATTACATCCTTATTATCCAACTGCCAGTCTGGTCGCGAGATAGGATTAAGGAGGATGGCACCAGAAGATTGGGTAACTGGTTTGCCCGTTCGCATATGATATTCAATGAGGTCTCTAGGATTAATGAAAAGTAAAGAGTGATGCGGTAGTGAAATGGATCCCCAGACTCACTTCTGGTGGTGGGTTATAATGAGAGGCATCTAAATGACGTCGGATTTATTTTTAAACGCCAATGTAATGGTGAAGTCTACAATGACTCGATGTAAAAATCGACCTCAGATTCTGCATACAAATAGGAAAACATTCCGGTCATAAAAAAGTGCTACGCTCAGATGGGGAAGAATCTGCACTGACCAGACAGACGTTTTAATTAAGTCTGTAAAATTACATGCTGGTAATTCAAAGGTTTTCTGACCCCCTTCACTATCTACTCCGAACCAAGACACCATATTCTCGCCCTTAAAATTGTCCAGCCAACTAAGCAATCTGCACATTTAAAAGCATAGTCCAATTGCACCAATCTATCCATTCAAAGTAATAATCCAAAGGGATCCAGTAAGTTCACAGCATTAAACAGCACTATGAACAAACCGATGCCACTGAGGCCTTACTAGAAGAATCAGCAAGTATCTCCAGCAATTCCAAAAGCGATCAGAAAGTGATCTTAATAAACTGTTATCGAATCGCAGAATACTTTCTCAGCTTCCTCGATAACTTGCAAAATGCTTATGAACAGACTCACATGTGGGTAAAGAGACGTACGACCGAATGCGTTTAAAAGTAAAAGACAAGACCGCACTTTAATCTGTCATCAAACACGTCGAATCATCACAAAAATGTACATAAGACATCGAGAAAACTTGAACTAGTATAGTGCCAAAATGGGGTAGTGGAATCAACGGACTTGTTTCCGAGCCTAATGTAATTCGTCCGCCGTACCAAGCAAAAACCACTGCAACTTGTTCAAAAAATAGACCTAAAGGATAAACTATGGTATTTAAGCTTGAGAGGAACAGCGAACTCAACACAACCAGAAAAGTGATTGAGAAAACCTAATAAAGAAGATAAACCAATTCAATTTTAAACGATGTATACGAACTAATTCAGAATCAGAATCACACTCAACAACTTGCCTAAGAGTCGGAAACTCATATTCCTCAAACGACCATCCCCCGCGTCGGTTCCCAAGATCGCCAGAACCATCTACAGCCTCATCACCACCCTGGATAATGAAGTGCTTGTGTCCGTTCCAGTAGACAGAGAGGACCATTTTAGTGACCACCACCTTGCCCCCACTACCACTGCTACCATTTCGATCGACGCGCAAGTCTTCTGTAGACTGGGAACCAAGCAAGGTTACGGTGGATGAGGATGAAGCAACACTAACGGAGGGAGCACCACCACTAGAAGACCAGAGATTGGTGAGGGAAGGGCCCTCGCTGCTACGCTGGCGGTGGTGTTGTGCACGGTTGCGACGTGCCAGGTAGGAGGTGGAGGCTGCTTTACTTGTCTCACGCACCAAAAAATCTCCCTGATTTTGCAGAAGCCTGATAGTGAAGAAAAACATGCTGTTAAGCCGGTTTTACGCCTTTCGGTAACATGAAAGTCAGACTGGAAAAAAATATTGAGTTTGATGAATGCCTTTGCTTATTCTCAAAGTGGATTTCTATTGCAGTTAACAACCAACAGCAATGCAGCAAAGTGAATTATGTACATGAAGAGAAACGACTTGTGGACAGCAATAATACAAGGATGTGAATTAATTCCAGCGTAAGTTTGAACTCAACAAAACTCCTTTTTATCCGGTTAAGTAAATGCTACTTTGCCTCCAAAAGAACTTCAGTGCACACCAAGAGATATTCATCCCTCTTCCAAAATCACAATTACGTAGAAAGACCAATCCTACTTTGCGTCATTCGGATAGTGCCAGGTTAAAACTTCGACACTCACGTGACATTTTCGCACATATGGGACGCTAGTTGAAATTAACTTTGCTCCGACCTCCATAGAAAAGTGAAGAAAAATCGCCCTAAGCGGTAAGTTTCCTGCAATGGACTGTGCATAAAATTTGTCATAAACTGCACGAAAACGATTGATTAATGTATCCAACTCTACATCCGATTTATAGTAGACAAACGTGAAAGCACTAGAAATTTTCTCAAAAGGAAAAGCCAATCACAAAAAAATTGCATACAATGACCCGAACCATACGACCTCCTAGAGTGAACAAATGTTACCCCAAGAAAGTGTGAAAACTGTTTCGTCCATAGAGGGATTCGTGAAACACGCAAACTAAGAGCATTTCCAACAGAAGTAAATGAGTGATTTAGCTCGATAAATTGAAAAACACCAAATCGCAATGGGAAGCACTAAAACGGTTGGTCTTTTATCTGAATGGGAGGGCAGGAGACCAATGAGAAGTAAGCTACTTGGTTAGGAAAAACTGTTCTTGCTGAATTACCTAAAGAGCGAAAGGAGCACGAAAAGCACGAAATGGATCAAAGAAGCCAATATTAATGCAAGGTCTTAACGGCTGGCAAGATGTTCTGGAATGACACTGGGATGAAACACACTCATGCACAGTGTTATAGGCAACCAAAACTGCACACAGCCAATTTCAACTTCAATATAATGAAATTTGTTCGATTCGTACTTTAATGATATCATTAATTAAGTTACCAAAGGCTCTGCTACCATCTTGATGGCATGGCCCTAAGCTCGTGGCTAGGGCTTCCGTGCCTTTTGTACTTTAACAGTAAAAGTATGATTCGAGAAGCAAATAAGTATTCGACTTTCTCGCTACTTCAAAGAAATACCTCTGTCCATTGATATTACAAATAGATATGGAATAAATTGAAGTGAAGTTAGGGGAGAGCATGAATGCAGAATTAGAACGGGCACAGCGCTTGTTTTAATTAACACCTCAGATTTGCTAGAAAACGGTGAGCTCACAAATTTACAATTTTTTGTATCATGACAAAACTTATTATGAATGCAGTAAATTTAAGATTACAAAGTAGGAGTTAAAGGATAGAACATACCGAACAACTTCTGTTCGCGGTAGCACTCCATGGAACCATGGTTCCTTGTTGATATCAACATCATCCTGAAACGAAATAGCATAGGAGAAACAGCATAGACACGGGTTATGCACCAGCAACACAAACAGCATCGGAACTTGCCAAAAAAGAGCACCATAAAATCAGGTTATAATGGTTTGGCAACGAGATCATAACAACTTAAAATTCCCAAGCCATACTAGGAGAAAATCGTTGGAATGCTTCCTTCTTAATTGAAAACATGAATCAAGCCAAGGAGGAGAGCGAAACAACCTGAACGCGAGTCATGGATCATCAAATTGCTTTGCCATGCAGCTATGCATACTACTGAAATGCGTGATCAGCAAGAAACCAATCACATGCAAGTGGGGTCAGGCAGAGGATAATGATAAATGGTAGCATTTTGTTTTTGCATACCTTGACGGAATCTACTTTTCAAATCTGCAGAAGTAAGAAAAGTAGCGAATAAGTTGGATGACGAGATACTTTTACCCTACTTAGCGAAAAACTTCGGTCGAGGTGATTTAAACGGTAACCATAAGTGGGCACCACGCCATGGTGATTAAAAGTGAACATTTTGAATGCTCGAACAAAAAAACTAACATAGCTAACTACATGCATGTTACATAGTTTAATTATTAAGACACCTTAATTCGTTTTCTAAAGAATCTGGGGTTGTCTTTTTATAATAATAATGAAAATGTATCTGCTAAAATGATTGAAACAAGGTTATTAAGCTGGAAAACACAAAATTAGGCCATAAATTTGCCTTTTCCGATTTTAGGCTGCAAAATGCTAGCATTAAGCTCAAACATTCAAATGTTATAACTAGATTTTTGGCCTTGGGACCTGCATGGAAAGAAAAGGGTGAGATTTGGATCGCTGCAACACCAATTTGCAAAACATTAGGAACATGAATAGACTAATCCGTACCTGATCCATTCGATGCAAGGGATCGCTTTCATCACCATCATTCAGCTGGCGAACCGATTCAACGGAGATGCTGCTCAAAGCTCCCCCAGACTGGTCCTGATCCACTGAAGAGGCACTGTTGGCTGGAGCGAAATAAAAAAATAGAAGGCATAGACGTGGGCTTCGTCCTTCCGAGGCCTATCCTTCAAACATGTGCCAATGGGACTTGAAATTTAGGCGCTGATTTTCTAATGTAAGGCAAGGGTCCTCTAATTTGCACACTTACCTATTATCTATTATTTTTTACGTAAATATCATTAAAAAAATAAACGACAAAGCAAATACTTGGCCAGACTAGACCAAAGTAGTGACCTCCTTCCAATATAGTTTAAATGCATCAATTTTTATGCCTTCTGTAGGAACAACCAAAAGAAGAATAAAAAACAGCTTGGAAAAGGAAGATCTTCTAAAAGCTAGGCCATAATGAAAGCAGTGAAGGCAGAGTTTAAAAAGGAGTCCGTAAGATGAAAAAATATGCGCTGAGCATCAATTAGTTCCTAACTAATCCAAAGAAATATAAATGCAAAATATACATCATAAGCTCATTAAGGTGATAAGGTGTCCTTCAAACACACTGGGACTGAAATGACTATCCCCGCCGACGGATGTAGTAAGTTTTCTTGGAACCAAGCAAAAAATAAACACAATCCATTCATTTCATCGTGTCCAATGAAGATGGATGGGTGGACAAGGGGATGGAAGAGGGAGAGAGGAAGGTGCAAACTAAACATGGTGGCTGATTGGAAGAATGAGAAAATGTGAGACCGAACGTGCACGAAAATGAAGACCGCTGAAACCAAAACGCCTCTTCTTTCCCCCAGCCCAGGTGTCACGCTCCAAGACTGACTTGCCAGTGATCGACTGATTTGTTGTGGCAAAAAATAACGATAAAACGAGATGAATGCCATAAGGATCCTTGGATTCAATGGCCTCGGGTTAAAATAGGTGCTGTTGAGAAACTGATACTCCAGCACCTTTTGGGAAGTACAAATTTTGAAATTGATCCAAAATCACATTAACTTCACATGCTGAACTGTTTTGAAAGTAACTCTAAGTTGGAAAAAATACCATACAAGGTTGAATTCTTTAATTTGCAAGGCAAATCTCGTCACCGGTTCCTCAAACCCCAAATAGGAGTTTATTGAAATCAAGAAAATTTTCTCATTTCAAACATTTCATGAGTATTCCTGAGTAGGAGGATCTCAAATTTACTAAATCGTCCATTGACGAGGACAGCACTCCTCATTTCTCAGAATCACTTGGCATCTCGTATTTAAGATCACCCCGTTCAATTCCAATTAGTAGTACATTTTTTAGTATTCCACTTAGTAAATTCATTCGCATTACTTTTCAAGACAAGCTTATAGACGCCTAATCGTTAAACTACATGTCGGCGCAAGTTTTATTTATCCGCTGCCAGACCAAAATTTCACTCATGTCGAGGGCGATAGAGGAGGAAGGAATAGAAGGGCGCTTCCAACAGCCTGGAAGACTTAGAGAACACTATGAATGGGAGTTCGGAATAGGCGAGGTCATCTAGAGTTTACGCAATGAAGTACAGTTTAAACCATAAAGGTTTATAAAATTCCCTACTTCAATGCGTCTCTGACGTAAACCCTTTTGATAAGCTTCCCCCAGTTCTCCCAATGGGAGGTCGATCACCAAAATCCAGATTTTTCACCAATCAAGTACTACTTGAAAACGAAAACGGCAAGTAACAACCCGTCACATCCGACTTTGTACAAATGCTTAACACAAAGCTAAAAAGAACAGCTGCTACATTAACGCAACACCAGCTTCAGGTGTGCTGAACGCAAAGACAATTTGTAGTCCAACTACACCCAACTCACTTCGTGATCGCAGAAAGCTATCAGGAACGACTGAGGAGGCGGAACCAGCAACGATAGAAGGATCCCTCTTAAAAACACGATTTTGTTGGAACCTGTGGAGAGCCTTGCTTCCAACAATGGTTGAGTGCCGGTTGGATGAACGGTTGTCAGTAGGAGTAATTTGGGGTTTCGGGAAGGCGGCCAAAGTTTGACGATGAGACCCTTCCTTAATAGCCTTTATCGATCGGCGTTGGGGCGCCGCAGTGGCACCAACGGAGGCGGACGAAGTGGAGATCGAACAGCCCGCTTCTGCCTGGTTTTGGCCCGGGCCATCGTTCTCAGAATCGGACTCACCAAGACTAGAACGACCCCCAACGGAGATGCTTCCGTCCTGTTGAGGGGTTAAAAAAGAATTTACAGGACAAATCTAATGTGTCAGAGCAAATTCTTTCCAGAATAAGAATGGGAAAACTCCATTTCAGTGTAGTACTAGATAGAAGTGCCGATGTGAACTAATGTAACAGCTATGCTTTGATTTTTAAGTGCTCTTTGATTGGCGTTTATTAGGTGAACCAAGGCTTCAAATGCGAGGCTACTTCACTGTTTGTCCGCACAACGACTCTTATGGCAGTTATTTAGAATACATTTACTAATAGCAGCAAATACAAATATATGTGCTTTTCTCGTCATATTCTGTACCATTTAAACCACGTTGAGCAATTGATTAATGATTAAGGAGGTCTATATTTAGCTAGAACTGAAGGTTTCGTTTCCGATTTTCGATGGGTAAATGGTATATTTGGCTACCAAAGAAGTTATCGGCAGATATTTAAATAACCGAAGTCTACACTACGCTTAGTAAGACAATCAACGAAAAACCAGTTCCTAAGGCGATTCAAGTTTTGAAAACCAGACAACGCTGATTCATGTGCACTGGATTAAAGCGAAGTGTTGAGTACCATATGGGCTTATTATCTTTAAGTCTGAATTTCCTTCAGACAGCAATGAAGTCATGTCTAAAGTAGACTTATGGCAATTGAAGGAGCGACGAGGTAGGCTTGGCACCCATAGTGCACTTTGCCAAATGAAATCGACGCCTTTGTGCCTCATTGTCAAGAGCTAAAAAACTATGTATCCCTTCAATTAAAGACACCAATTTCGCCACACCTTATACCGCGGTGAGTGTTACGTTCTCACTCTTTGCTAACGGAAATGTGCTTGGGTTGAATTCAGAAAAGAAAGGTGGGTGTCGCATCGCAAACATGCACGTGAGAATGAATCCGGCACAAGTTTCTTCAATCTATCATACGCACAGGCACATATGCGGATAGTGGCCTGAGGCATTGAATACACCCTCGTTCACCCCAATCAAGGCACCTGATTTAATTTTTTTTAAGGAAAAAGCTAAAGGACTACCTAAACAACACTCCCAGCTCCATATACCCCTACGCCTACACAATGCGGAACTGGAGTGAAGAGACTTATCTCGGGTTATAAATAAGCCGTCAAAATTGCTTATTTTCCTTTCACAATATTGATGGCATGGGAGCCACAAGAGGGGAAGTTTGAATTAAGACACTATAAAATTAAAATACCTGCACAACTACGATAAATCAAAGATGTGACGATAGTTGATGTGAAAACAGCTCTTCTTCCGAAGATAAGACCAGTAGACCAGAAATTCTATATCCATGTGTTGACCAGCATACGGGAAAAGGAGGCCGAACCGTTTACAATTGTAAGCTACTTATGAAATTTTGAGGTCTGCACTTGGAAACTCAGCTTCATTAGATAGTAACGCGGGAGGTTTCAGCGAAAGGATTTTTCTCAAAGTACGACAAGCTTTATGTACTGAGTCTCGAAGCAAATCATTTCTTAAGAACAAAGCGCCAAAATTACTCAAAATCCTCCAATTCCTCTACCACGCCTCGCATAATGAAGGATGTTTTTGAAGTTGTTTATTAAGCCAGTTTGTTTTAGTTCAGTAAGGCATATCAAAAAAAGGATTCTACATATGGTAAAATGAATTTCCAATCGTGCCAACCTAAGATTTGAAATGCAAAGTGCATTCAGCTGAATACAGCTGCGCATCTTCCCGTCGCTTTTAGTTCTTTCCACTTAGTTTGATACCTCTCCAGTATGAAGTATGTCATCTAACTAAGAAACGCTTAGTTCCTTTCAAGATTGGATGAGCAGAGCCCGATTAAAATTCCTCTAATATCAAAACATTATCTTCAAAAACGAATCGTCTTAGGGTTCGGTACACCCATTACCATCATCTCCAGAGATCTTATCCATGCAATGCAAATCTACAGACGTACACCCAGAAACATGCATGCGGAAATCGTACATTTACAAGTAAAAAGAACACCAGTATGTAGAGGTGGATTTCCAAAAAGGCCATTGCAATACCTTTCCTTGACAAAATATCGACATAAATGGGTTCACCATAGAAAATTCTTCAGTTTTCAATCAATGTGCAGCAAAATGCTTTCGATTCCGTCACAATATCCCTCTCTGTATAAAGAGTACATCATCTGATGCATAGGACCACCTCTCCAAGTGCTTCGAAGCTCGGAAGGTTGCGAATGAGATTTCTTAAAGTGCGTGGAAATTTCACCGGTTGAATTTCGTCAATACTTTCGTGAATAAGAAAAATAATTTGTGGTCCTAGCAGACAAACAGATAGAGGCCACTAAAGCGAGAATTCAATTATACACCAGAGTGAAGAGAGTAACTTATTAGATTTATCGTCTTTGAGCCTGTGAAAACAAAACCATAGTGTGTAGAGGGCGATAGGCCCACTAGAATGAATGGTACATACCTATCTAGCCAAGTAATGACCGTGAGTAACTGAGAAGGAGTGTGTTTTGAAAGACAATGATGAGCCTGCTTTTATATCTTTTTTTTTCAACTGAGTGGTGAAAGTGGATTGCCAATTTGTGTCTAAAACAACATGTTACTTGAAAATTCATTGCGTTAGATTCAATACGTGGGAAATTTCGCACCGTGGTCTGAGCTGCGAAGGCGGTTTACTGCGATCAGCTGCTTGCTCGAGTGCTGGAAACACACAATATGAAAGCAAAGAAATGAAAGAAAATAGAGGGTTGATGGAATCATATGGTAGTGCAGATTGGGAGCAAGCAGATACACACATCTTCAAACCTATCCATATATTAATACTGAGTCCTGTATTCATGCATACACGAGGCAGACATAGCTTGAACTTCCTTTTCATACACAAATATCACCGCATAGCAAAACGCCATCGCGATTATCAGAAGGTGAAAAGTGAACCTTCCTCGTCATTTAGCTGGCTACTTTTTCCACTCATCAGCAATATCAAAGAGTTATCATTAAGGTGAGTGCGCACCTTCACATATCATCAGGCATATAACGGTGGATCTAGATGGTCAAGAAGAAAATGAGAGAGTATCTCAAAAGTAGGTATAGTGGTAATTGTGCTAAAAAGGTCTCCTCGTTTTCATATGCAAAAGTGAGAGTGTTGACCATTGGTAGGATACCGCAGTTAATATAGTCTCAAAGAAAATAACACCATGTAGGGTTTGTAAAACAGAATAAATCACAGCCATTTTAACTGATGTCTACCCTATGACCCTTGAAAAGTCAGCGAAAAAAGCAGCCATTGATGATTAATCTCAAATATCTATTACATACATCCAAGTAGGCTTACTCGAAGGATCAAGCAAGTCACTTTCACAGTGCCCAGTACAGAAATGCATAGAAGTATACACGGTTGAAAGACTTGAATACAAAGCCATGACTATTGGTTGCCGAAGAGCAGGATGATTGATAGAATAGTTGAAAGAGGAGATTGGAAGACACCTCTCTTCCCCTAAATCCGAAATCTAATCACCAAGACAGAGGATATGATTGGTTGTTGTAGTAAAAGCTTACCAATAGAAGAGGAACCATGTGTAAAAGGACGAAAGAGACACTTTGAGAAACACTATAAGTAGCTGCCAGGCACTGACACGGATCAGCATCAATAGCCGCAACCAACCCCACTGTTAGCCAACCAATTAAGCAACATGAATGCACTATACATTGAACAGCGGCGTTCATTTCAAACTCAAACCAATAAATACGGATAGTCTACAAGTCACGGCAGCATTTTTTCCGATAATGGCGTGTTATCATTCATAATGGTATCGTTTTACAGTAAGGGCTCCCAGAACGCAGGCCCTTCTGACTTAAAGCAAACTGGACTAGTTATAAGCATCTGAAATGGAGTAAGCTAAACAACCTGTAGCTGTAAGGGGTTAGAACCTCATCAACAATAAAGGATGCACTGTAATTTGCCAACGATCTGTTTAGATTGTATGAAGTTATCCTAAAGGATCGAGAATTCTGGAGATACACCTCATTGTTGATTGCCTATTTAGTCTAGTAGCACCATAATCATAAATTACCGTCTTAGTAAAACTGTGACAAACCTCGAGGTGGTTTAGAGTTGCCCACATAATGGAAGACTAAGGGTCACAAAAAGTGAGATCTTGTGCCATCAATAAGTTGTTTAAGACAGAATGCATCTGATATGTACCGAATAGGACAGAGATGACAAAAAAGGAAACCTTTATATCTTCGATGGCCAACGCTGCCTATTCACCCTACTTGGTGCTCAGGCTCGATAGTTGACAAAAGTATGTAGGAACTTCAACAATTCAGTTAGTAATTTCTCAAAAGACAAAATGAGCCATTGAAAGATTAGCTTGATATCGGAGTATAATCATTGCGAATCATTGGCTAAAAGTGATCCTGCACAGCTATTTTCGGCACTTCTAAGGCTCACTAAAGGGAAATGCAGATGAATCTCTTAACGATGAATGGTTTGAGTCAGTAAACTTAAGAGAAAATAGTATGAATAAGATCAAATAATATTAAATCACTTTGAAGGGAAACGCACCGGGTTATCCAGCTGCACTCGAAGACAATGAAACCGCGATTCCAATATGTCCAAACTCGTGGCTCCAACCCCACCAGCACCACCACTAGTAACATCAGCAGAAAAGGCCGAATTGATGGAAGAAGTTGTGGCGGCGGCGGAAAGCAGTGTGGATGACGATGAACTCGATAACGTCGTCGGCTGTGGTAGCGAAGGCGGCGGGGGTGAGGGCGCCACCACTTCTGCCTGTCTCAACACTCGTACAATTTGCGCGTGGCTGTCCGCAAAGCACACCGACTGGCAATGAATGAACTCGCAGGTACCCAATTGGATAGCCAAGGCGCAGATTGTGGCCGGTTTTGTGGCTGCACTTAGGAAGACTTTCTCCTCATCTACTCTAGGTGGCACCTCCAAGGGGTTTATGGCCTCTACTTCATCCAACAGACGTATCATTGCTTCATCCGTCTTCAGAGCAGTCGGCAAATCGCGTAATACTGGACCTGCTGAAGACAGCACTGAGATCCAGGCCGATACAGAAGACACAAGTTTGGTGTGCTCGTTTTCTAGCACCTGAGTTATGCTCCCTTGGTTGGTTACCTCTTGCAGATGGTTCTGCAACCTGAAATGTTGCAATGCAGGAAACTCCGAACTAGAAGTGATTCCACGTCGTTTAATCTTATTTTAGGTTGGTTTAATGACATGGAATAGTTGTGAAAAACTGGTTCTAAGCAGATACGGAATATCAAACCAATCTAAAAAAATGAAAAACAGACTGAATTGGAAAACCGAGAAATCACATCCACTTTGCACAAACAAAATAAATGTAAGCTTTGAGAGAACTCAGCCTTAATGGGGGGAGGGGACAAACATGTATTTCAAACCGAAGCTGTAGGGTACTAGAAGCGAAATTCCGTTAATGCAGATCAAAAACATCCATGTTTTGTCAAAATTAATGCAGTGACAAAACTTTCCCAACACACAGGCATCAATGTTCCCAAATGAAGCAGTGAAATGAATCGGTCGACACAAATAGAATGAGCGTCTCTATAACAGGAAGCAAACGTAAATTTAACCTCTGATCTTAATTGTTCCTGATTGGCACTGTAACGTAACAAATCTGAAATTCCCATCATGAACTGTAGGATGTGAACTCAACCAATTAACTACCACAGCCAACATTTTCAGAGACACTAAATCATCTTTCGAGGATTATTTTCATAAACCGAATATTTGTCACAAAGCGTTTATCATATTACGACTTCCTACAGCACATGGGGTATTTTTACGTATTTAATGAGTTAACTGAAGATATTGAGTGCAAAGGAAGAAGCCCAATGCGCTATATTCCGGGGTTTTGTTTGCTTATAATAGCTACCTCAGAGAAGAAAACAGCAATGATTGCCTGCTGTGTGCCACACGCTAAGGAAACCATTTTCGTGAACATAAAAAACATTCATGATTAGTAATAAGTACCACCCAATCAAATATATCCAATGCTACTGCATTCATCATCCGCTCTATAGGAAATTTAGTGGAACACACACTGTGCCATGTTACAAACATATTATAAAGCATGGAAAGCAAAAGGAACTTCTAATTAGATCAACGAGGCACTCAGATGTGACAAAACTTCCTCCTCTCACACGAAACAAATCAAGACAACTTACAGCTTCTGGACCGGATAAACTGTCGTCTGGTTGACAATAATCGTGTCCGGTTGCAGAGCCTCATCCCCAGCACGCACAAGGAGATCCGAGTCGAAAGGAAATGCCCGTCTAAAGGTATCCTCTCCAGGAGCTCCCATACCCTCGCTTAACCCAGTGTCGAGGTGAGTGTCGCCCAAGGGATCCGAATCTGGTGGAGGAATGAAATCAAAGGCACCCTTGGAAGCCTGTTCAATACGTGCGAGACGAAGAAGGTAAGAGACGGCGTAGTCGACCAATCGTAAACATCGATTTAGGTTGCGATAAAGGCATGGTTGGAGCCGAGTCACAAGCCATTGGTGATACTGACGTGCCGTGATTAGAGAAAGAGTGTAGGTGTTGTGTGCCATGTGGAGCTTGAACGTGGCCCCGTCCAATTCGTTAACAGATGATTCAATTGCTTTCCTCTTGCTTGCAATGCCTAAGGAAAGAAACAATAGAAAGAAGGCAATCATAAACCTGCCTTTTTCGAGTAGCGAATTTATTCGAGATCGTAGACGAGTCACATTGTCCGCATACTTTGCGTACTTCTTCCAGCACTCTCTGACATCAGCTTCCAACTGGATAAGATATAGAATAAGAATACTCGATGTTTACCTGTGAGGAGTAGGTCTCCAGCTTTGTATCCAATTCTATGTAGAGCGATCGAAGACGCTGTAGAGCGTCAGAAACCATTTGTAACTGATAGGTGGTTATTTTCTTATGGAAAGAGGCACGACAAGCCGCAATTTCCGCACGTGCTTCGTTAGCTTCAATGAAACATTGTAAGAACTATAATAATAAAAATGAACCCGGTTAGTACAAACTAGAACGTTGAGATGGAAAATGAGAGGAAATAGGACCTGTTTGGCTTGTGGAGCACTTGAACTTTGAAGACCATTTGTGCGAGCAAAAGGAGAAGGCTCAACTGTCATTTCGGAGATACCGGAGTCCACAACTGAATTATCACCAGAGGAAGAAGCACCGGCTCTAAAGGGCGGATTGAGAATATTGGGTTGGCTCCCATTAAAGCTGGACTGCGTGGTGAATCTACCGTTTGCTTCAAATTTTCGCGACTTTGAATACTGAACCGTATGCCATAAGGCATTGGAGACCTTATTTTCGGCTTTAACTGTGCGAGTATAAAAGTCCAGTAGATCATCGACTGCCTGAATACTCTCATCGATTTTCGCGACACACATCAAGCGTGATTGTTTGACAGAAACAAGAGATAGTGGAGGAAGACCAGAAGACTTGCGCTGTCGGGTGGAAAAGAATGACATAAATCCCGTCTGTTGACTGCCTGAACGAGCAGATGTTGGCGGGCTGAGAGAAGATATATTTGTGGATGCATCCGACACACATTTAATACCATTGATTGCAACTGTAGGAGGTGGGTGAGTGAAGGAACCAACTTTTGTTTGACCAGTTTCAGTTGTAGAACAAGTCACGATGTTACTTCGTATCTCCCTATCAAATGGCATCATGAATGGAAGTGGTTGTATGATTTCCTTAAAATGCGAGTTGAAGCATAGTGAAAACGCCGAGGAACTGCCGACTAGCAACGCAGTGAAGAACCGAGTAGTTTAAGCCGGTAAGTAAAGAACCAATAAAAATAGTATGCTATAAACCAATTAAAGCAAAGGCGCGTAGTACAACCTTGATTAGACCAATTATGCGTTCACCTAGCACAGTAGTTCATACTCCAAATGGATCCACATCCCAGGACTAAATCCACAATCGCTCACTCTTACATTAAAATTCACGCATTGGATATTCAATATTATATGTTCTAACTTAAAGAAATCAAATATTGCACGAGTGCCGAAGTGTTTGTTACCCGAAAGGTTTAAAACAGCCACCAGTGCAATTCACGGCCTTAAATAAATAAAACCTTTCTAAATTATCTCAAGTCAAGCAGTTGCATGGGTGTGAAATTTACATTAAGCCATGACAAAAAATGATTTAATAAGCCGGATCAAGAGGCAATAATCAGGATTCTGGGCGTTAAATGGGAGTTAGGTGAGATGGCTGACACACCTTTGCAACAATTTACAAAATGAAGAGGAAAGCACATGGTAATGAAAATTGCCCAGGCACAGAAGGGCAGATCGTAGGTTTTTGCAAACAACTTATTGAACTTATTAACTATACAAAAGGCTTAAGTCTTTTAGCAGGTTCAAGTATTATAATCTATTAAAATGTACATACAATTTGGTATAACAAAATTTACCTTTGAATCAATAATAATGGACTTTTTATAAGAGTTTTTGTTAATATACACATTTATATAGAATAGTTAGGTGATTTTGCCGAAAAAATTTTATTGTTTTAGTATTTAAATGTAAATGTACCTAAGGTTATGCAAAGCTATGAAATGTCGAATAGAGTTTGCGGCTTTCGCTACCATAGTTTTATTAGTACTCGTTCGTTGCTTTTACACAGTGCAAAAACCCACATTCTACAGCGCCCATAATAATCTTACCCGAGAAATGATTTTAAAGCTCATCAATGACCCCGTTGATCCTCTGAGGACTACAGTTTTTGTTATAACGCCAACTTATCAACGATGGACACAGAAGGCGGACTTAGTACGGCTTTGCAGTACCTTGAACAATGTAAAGTTTATTCATTGGATTGTCGTCGAAGATGCATTAGAGAAGTCTGGGTAGGTCTGTTTCTTGTATGATAATGCGTTTGACTTTTGCATCTGGTGTAAACTTGTTTTAAGTGATAAGATTGATGCTCTTATTATGCCATTTTTGTTCATATTAACGTAACTAATTTAATTTTATCAAATATTGGGTGCTGGCGATTGCTACTACGCAATTTAAATGCATCGATTCGCATTTATTTTTACCGGGTTTTACCCTCTCACTGGGATGATCTATGTCTTTTTCAATACGACTATTACACAGCCATGACCTAATTCAAGTTTTATCGCCTTTGCATCCTTATTTTTTATCAATACTTGTAAAGATCTTTTATTGCTTTTTGAAATTGTCTTGGTATTTGCGAACTTGATTTGTTTTTAGCTGGCTTTCTTGTCTACAAACATCGTTTCTCTTCCTTCACCATCATGTTACAGCTACATAGGCTAACTTATTTCTCTTAAGGCTTGAAAAATCGCTTACTTATTTGCATTATCAATGATGATGAGCTGATAATTGCCATCCATTAACGCATTGCTTGATTTTGCTTTCAGTTAAGACCTACGGTAACGGTCCTCATAACAACATATTCAGAGCTAGATCTCACCTGTACTCCTCGTCTAAGTCAAAATTACTTCTCTTGTCCAGCCGTTTTTGGCCTCACATTTATAAAATACATACGAAGCATTGTTTAATGACGCCGATAGCTTTAATTTTTACCCATACATTGGATGTACTTGATGTCATGATTGATGCACCTGCCTTCCCCTTTAATTTTTTCAGTAATTTTATCTTCCCCGTTCCTCGATAGTGATTATTATGTTCATTTGTGACAAAATATTTTATGAGCATATGTATATGAATGAGTGGATGTTTTATTAGTCCGCGGAGTTGCTTCTACTAAAATAACGGAAATAATCATTTTGTGAATGCCGACCTCCTCTCTGCATCTCTTTTGTGTGCAACGCAATTAATGTACTGTTTCATTAAGAGAAAGAATCAGCTTTTTGGTTATGAGTAATGTTTTTATCGTCGATTTTATAATATCTTGTAAATCCACCTTACATTGTATTTGTCGCTCCTTGCATCATTGTTACTCATCTTAACAGTTCGTCAGTTATTGCAGTAACAACAGCTTTGCAGCACCAAGTTTGGTTATGATAGACCGTGCAAAACTTTTAACACTGATGAAGTCAACTAAATGTGGGGGGTATTATATGATTATAGCGTGGCATAATAACATTGTGTCCTGTTTAGCCCAAGACGTGGCTCAGGACACACTCATTTTTCATTCTCTCATCCATTCTCCTTCAAAATAATGCGCATACAGAGCTGACGCACATGACTTCTAACAGCCAGGATGATTTCATAGTTATTTTGGCATCACCTCCACTTTACACTATAATAGAGGCTCCACTAATATGAGCATTGTAATTTTAGGAATGGCTCATTGCTTTTCACCCAACTTAAAAGTTAAGGAGCTTGAATGAAGTAGTTGTTCATATTGATGTGAATGTGCTTTAATGTTACGTGAGCTCTCTCTCATTCTTCGTTAAGACCATGTACATTACTCTCGGTTCTTCACTTTCTTTTTACTGTTGGTTCTGCCGTCGTTTTGCTTACACGCTGATGAACGAAGGACATGTTTCTGTGTGACAGAGATTGCATGCATTATTAAGACCTCTTGGAGTTTGGATCAAAATTGTGCTCTGTTTACCACCCCATACGCATTTCCCTTTTACCAACCCTTGGTGCGCTTGTGTTCAACTGCCGAGGTAAATGATGTGTCATCTCATCTTCTTGTGCATCATTCCCTCAGACAACAACAAATTTTACCTTAGGAAGCACTTTTCAAGAAAAAGGAGCATGGATTTCATGTGATCATCTGGTCATGTGGCGAGTACTTACCTATGAGACGTCTCTGTATTTTGGCAAGAAGGAGGAGGCAGTTGTCCGTTAGGGTAGCCAAATGAAGGACAGCATCTTTTAAGCTATTTCCTTTACAACTCAACCACCATGATCTTTATGGTAACTATGCTGATCATATTTCTTTACCCTCCCAAATTTACTCCCATGTTTTTCAAAATTTTAGTCAATATTCCGCCAACAGTTTGTTCTTAATAAGCAAATAACAAGCTTCACTGATGCTGATAAAAGGAGTTAGGAGTACAAAACGTTGACTAATGTAGAATAAGTGGCATAGTTTCGTGTGCATATTTATTGTCATTCTCAAAATTCATCTCAAATGGCACTATAAAATTCACTGCCTCTAATCCATCGTCTTTTGGCTCCAACTCTACAGACACATTCTCACTTTCGTGGGACGAGTGTCCTCACGAACCATGACAAACAGCTTTTGGCCCCGCCACTTGGTCGTAAACGTTGAACCGAGATAAAAGGTCTAGAAAGGTTAGTCTGGAAACGTGTAAATGCCACATTACTTGGAGGCGTGCGAAACTGTGGCTCGTCAAATCGACGACACCCGCGCAGCTTGGCATTATTGTTGGCGTGTTCCAAGCATATTAACAGGCAATGCATGTCACTTGTCTTACTAGCAAAGCATTTAACTTGGAAGCGCATCTCCGCCCTAAAGGAAAACTTCCCTTCTGAAAAACAAATGAACTTAATGTCTAATGCTGTTGTGTTTAAATGCTGCTTGATATCAAACTATGTTGGCTCGTTTTCTGCGTGTACAGTTGTGTTACACCAGTTGCTTCGTCTACGATGCTCCCCGTTTACGCAAATTCCATTTTCTTTAGACAGTGGGAACAGTTTTATGGTCTTTCGCTCTCTCTAGCACTCAGACTCGTTCTTCTGTAGTAAAATTAGTCTTTCACAAGTCGACTAACTCGTTAAACGGTCAAACAAAATTTTCTTCCGATGCATCAGTTGGTAGTATGTGCGTGTGCTCGTGTGCTGATTGAAGTTGGAGGTTTTGGTGTTTGTTAACAGTCAGGCGATGCGCACATCGCTATCTACACAGGCATGTATTTCCGCCACTTTCCCATAGAAAATTACTTTTTGGCGGCTGCTCCAATGAATTGGTAAATTTTTCGGATCGTATGAGGTATACTTGAATGCAATCCGTAGGTTAGGTGTGGTATATGAATTATTATTCATTCCAGAGCTTTAAATATCGCACCACTTATCATAAGTAAGAGGGAGGCTTAGACGGAAGCAGCAGCTTGAGGTTTGTACTTGAACATTTGCTGACCCTAGCATTTGCAGAAGATTACTCGAAATCGAAAGGAAAGACTTTTTGGCTCCAGTACGCAAGTGAGGGCGGTTATGTTCTTTTTGTTAATGTGAAACGATAGCCCTATCTATTCATGGATTTTTTTACATCTGCCCTCTGCCAAATGTCAACCATGGGGGCGTCGAGTGATTTTACCAAAAAATTTTCATTACCTTCTATCTCCTTGTCTCTCTCTCTCTCTCTCTCTCTCACCTTTTTTGTTTGTCTGTTCGCGCTAACGATCGGCCTTGCCTCTGTGATTGTGACGCACCAATCCGAAAAGTGGAAAATCATCTGCTCAAAAAGCATTAAGTGCGGTTGTTTGCTGTCTGCAACTCAGCACCCATTTCCCTTTTAGCTAACATTTCTTCTCCCTTGTGTCATCATTCTGCTGTCGAGTTGTTGGTCTTATCCTCGAAGAAAGTAACGTACTTGACTACAGGCATGCTGATTGACTTTTTCTCACTACAGACTTTCGAGATTTCGTCAAATTGTGTTGGAACGCCATTGTAATTTTACATACCTCAAATCAGATATTTTAACTTATTTGAATGTAGGAAAGGCTATCTGTGCCTGATTGATTAAATAACATTTTCTTTTGCTACAGCAAACTTGCAAAAGACCTCCGATGTGGATATAATGTGGATATTCGAGTCACACACCATGACACGCGTATACGAGTCATTAATTAACAAACTATTATATGTGGTAGTCAATGAAACCTTTGAAGATCATGCTTGTCAACAGAAGGAGTTGTGCTTACGAAATGCGTGTTTTACGTCTGCCGTCTGCCAACGCACGTGAATGCGTCGTGTTCATTTGACGCTTCAAGCCCTTTCATCGATGCTATTGTACGCGTGAGACAATCATTTGAATGCTTCCACCTCTACCACCATCTACGAAGTAGGACTTAATATTTAAGGGTATAGTTTTTGTGTGTAGTTGTATGAGTGATTGCAAAGCATCTGACTAAACGCCTCTGCTTCCGTTATGTGCACTTCAGTTTTGATTTCTTTGCTTTTTAACTCGACACAAAAGGTGTCACTTGCAGTTAAAGAGACAATGCTTCATTTCCATTCCCCGGTGTAAATCTTTTTCTTTCATTTACTGATCTGGTTGTGTTCACATGGCTTAACTACTTTACAAAAATATGGTGGTGTTGGCGACGCACTGTTTTGTAATGGTGTTTGCCTAGGCTTATAATATTTGAAATGGGGTCTCTATTTTGCACAGAGGTGATTGAGCTCACAATTACGCCGCATTGCTTTGAGAATTTAAATAATCCACCTGCTGACGAAGTAATTGAGAGTAAAAATCGTTTACAATGCGCCGATAAGTCCTCCAATCAGCTGAATTGTTGCAACTTAAAATGGTACACAAAGTGAGGTTGGAGAAATCACGAACTTATCCTTTAAATGCTACTGTTTTTATGCTAACTCAATTAATATGAACCACAAATCGTGTCTGGCATACCTCACCCTTGTGAAATTTATGTCTCTATTAGATCCGTGCCTGACGTCGGGGGCTCATGACGTTCGACACACCTTTTAACTTTGTCTGAAGATAAGATTGCTTTGATTGTTAAAATACTAACAGGAAAAGAGCAGTTGAGAAATGCGTTTATGTACAAGTTCAGCTTAATTTCACTATTCAATAAAAAAGTAGTATTTTTGAATATAAATGCTTTCAAATACCTACTTGTAAAAGCTTTATCGCGCTGCTGCAATTATGAAGGGAGCTTCTGCTTATTACCTCTCTCCCTATTAATGGAAACCCTTGACCCGTTATTTGGCGACATGTGTCACTAACGCCCGATTGCAAAGGCAAACCGTTCTAATAAGTGGATGCTACCGCTAAAACGTCGTGGAGTAGATTTATGTGCTCTTAGAAGGGTAGAAGCAGTTTGCTTGTGTAAGTGAATTTGATTAAAATGGCCTCCCATGCTGCGACTGTTACCGCCGTTACACACACATGAACGACCGAAATCACAGATCTTCCATCTGGGTGCTTATGCATGCATGTGACTCATACGCATCCCCTCTGTGGCAAATGAAATGGCCTCCACAATATTCTCTTCATGGCGTGCATGTGCGTGGCTAACTCTACAGTCCTGCCGACAAGTGAACTTTTGGTGTGTCCCCCGAGGGGGCACGGACCAGGCATCGTTTTAAGAAGCTAGGAGATGTAATTTGACTTGGCATAATGGTGAGAGAAAACGTCGTCTTAGTTAGTTAGAGGTGCTATACGTAATGGAATTGTTGCAAAAGCTTCCCTGAGACACCATCGGAATGGAAAGGACGATTTATAGGTTCAACCATTGTAGGTCCTACCTGCAGTGATTAATATGCATGGGCCCTGTGGAAACATTTGATGTGTTGAAATTTGAAACTATGAGCATCATGAAGGGAGATCGGAGTCTTTAAGCATCTTCCTTGATTTGCAAAAAAATGCCAAACTCTTGAGCTCTGCTCTGAGTGCATTTTAAAAACCAACTTAAAAACTTGCAGGAAAAGCATGACTATTTTGCGAATTGATTGAGTGGTATTGTTAAATCAGACTTGGCATTGATAGTCAAATTTTGTCTCTAAATGGTGCCTTACTCATGCCTTTTTTTGGATAAACAAATACCTTCGTACACATGAAGTAAACTTCCTTTTTAAACTCTTGTGGCTACTTTTGCTACCTGAATGAGAAGTGTTTGTAAGCAAATCAACAAATGTATGACTTCCTTCAAATTATCGATGCCATTCCAATTGCGTAGTTTTGGTCAACTAAACCACTCTTTTAGCACTTTTGTTCAAGGGCTCATACATAGTACGCAAAGTTTATGATCCGCATGAATGAGTTATTCATGACCGCCTTTATCCTCAGACGCACTTCTTGTGCATTACTAGTAAACTCCTGCCGTGAGCTGAGTCGGGCTTTCATCTTCTACTTTGACTTAAACGCTCTACCTGAATGTTTACTCACCTGTGAGGACTGGAGAGTCTGGGGATCGGGCGACAGATCGCTTTATAACTCGGACATGCGACAATTTTAGTGATGCTGTTGATCCCTTCATAAATTCACCTTAACGCAACTTTGTTGTGTGACCTTAACCCCAACTTTGTGACAGCGTTATCCAACTTCTTCTTTGGTCAAGGTTACTCCTTGTTGCTACGGCAAATTGAAGCGTTGGTGTAGATACACCATTTTCAAGGCTCAGAGCGCTTTAAAACACACTATGATGTGGATTGAAACCTTTCCCTTGATATTCATTTTGTTTTTGAGCCTAAACTTCCAAGAAGACATCTTCACATGCTACTGTCTGTTCACTAACTTGCGTCGTCTTTGACTGCGTGTATTCTGCCTACTTTTAATTAGTTTAAAAATGGCAGTCGAAACCACGGTTTGAGGTAATGAATGAATTACAATTTGATAAATTCTCACAAATCAAAAACCAAGGAATTTGTTTTTTGTACACCTCCAGTGATCTGATAGAGTTGAGCTAAATGCCTGCCTACAGTTGTGTTATTATTCCATTTACTTGTCCAATACGAATGGTGAGTAGTCTCGTGGTCCATGCATTAGGGATTGCCAAGTGCTAGCACCATCTGTATGATTATTTACCACGTTAACCTATTTTAACCACCCATATGACGCAGCATAACTTGGCTGTGGAGCTGCAGAGCCTGCCCGCCTACCCTCAGACCTCTGAACCTGAGACCTTAGGAGAGAAATTAGCAGGGGCAGTTTTAGTAGGCATCATGTACAGAAAGAAAGAAGATGGGAGGGCAAAAAGTGATGAGATGAAAAGGTGATATCAATTTGCTAATGTTTCTTCACGCTCCTCACAAAGTTGATTCGTCGTCGGGTTGCATTTCCGTGTCTCCTCCATAAAGACAAACTTAAAAGCATTAGTATGCATTACAGCAGTTAAACCTTCTCTACAAAACAGAGGTCTAGTTGACAGCGTCTGTTATTTGTTTCATTTATTAATTACAGATTGGTTAGTGAAGTGCTCTCAGAATGTGGTGTGCCCTACACTCACCTCTTCGCGATGTCGCCTTTCCGAAGGCGGAAACGGGTGCGCGGTTCGGCTCAGCGCAACAAAGGTATCGAGTGGATTCGCACTCATCCTCTTCCAAACACTGAAAAAGGCATTGTCTTCTTTGCTGATGATGACAATACCTATGACCCACGAATATTTATAGAAGTAAGTTTTACCATATTTGTAGGAATTACGTGCTACATGAGTTTGGAGGCAGCTCTCTTTACAAATGCGTCAAAGCATTTCACGTTTCAAACGTGAAGTCAAAACAAACCTCGATATGAGACTTTTTTGTTTACTTTGATTTTCTCATTTACACCAATATACAGAGAAGGTGATCGAGGGGTGAACGCATTTTGTTTACATGACACCGGTAAAACGATTCTAAAATATGACATTTTTGTGGTTACGCGTAAATATTGGTCTAGAAAGGAGGTCCATTTAGGAGACGATGCTAAACTTAGACCAAAGTGCTATTCAGGGAACGGCCTGACTTAAGACAAAGACTAACCATGTAGTCATTTGTTGATAAATGAATTTCATCTGGGCCCTGTGCTTTGATTCGCTGGGCTAAAGACCAGTTAATCCGCAATTACGATTTATATGGCAGATGCAGTGAATATCGCACTAGTCTTGGAGCATGCCGACTATAAAACTGTAATAGAGGTGGGATTAATATCAAATGCCCTTATAGCTTCTATCAATACCGAAACCTCTGTGCTCACAGCAACTCGTATGCATGCTGAGTCGGAATTTGAGATTTTAGTATCAGTAAGCGCCGAGCTTAGTGCTAACTTTTAAGGTTTTTTTATGTTGACTGCTCATCACTCGTTCTAATGCATATGTATAATCTCTCAGATATTAAGCCTGTGGCTATAGGTGTACTTATCTATTCAAGTAACTGAAATTTATCCACTCTTCCGAAGGTACAGGCTTAAGTTGTCACTAAAGGATGACGAATGTAAGAAAATGTGGGATGAAATTATGTTCTTCGCTTTTCTAGCAGATGTTCTTATGAAGCTCAGAAAATGTAACATTTCTTCTGTGGAGTGTGGGATGTCCTTCGATTTCGTTAGCTTTTAATGCCAAATTTACATATTCCCTTGACTTGGTAGGCGATAAGCTTTCGCCATCCCATCACCTCCCCCACAATCAAATGAAGCTCCGTTGCCTCTAATCCTTGTTTTGTCTATACTCTTTTAGATGAGTCAGAGTGGTGTCTGACAGCCTTCCTTTTAATTTACAATTTTGTTTAGAGAGAAGAAGTTAAACATTTGTCGTCTCCATGATTATGTAGGCAAGGAATCGTATTTAATTTGGCGCTTGATTGTGTCTAAAGTGTCATGAATGCTAGGGAGCTATGCAAGCTATCGATGGAGTCTGACTGTTAGTCTAGATTAGGAGGTATAAAATGGGCAAATTTGTGCCATCCTAAGACGGCGACAGTACAGTCTCTGTACATTTTTGAAATGCATATTTTGTTTGGTTTTTCATGTTTCATTAGGAGTTCCTTTTTATAGTAGTCTCGGATTGGAAAGCAGTGATCATTGCAGCCTGAGTTTTAGCCTAGGCAACCACAAACACAGGCCTTGGTTACTCCGGTAGCATTCAACTGACCAATTAAACTATCTCAATGTCGAACAGCACCTCGCATAAAAGCTTTCTAAGAATTGCCCTTGTTTAGATGCGTACCACACAACTGGGTTCCACTTGGCCCGTGGGTCTGGTTGGTGGAAGTAAATGGGAAGGTTGCATTACTGATCCCAAGGATCGCAGTAAGATCATTGACTTCTGGTGCATATTTCGGCCCTGGCGCCAATTCCCCTTTGACATGGCAGCCTTCGCAGTGAATGCACGCCTCTTCACGCTCTTCCCCACGGCGCGATTTGACTACCATCGAGCCCTGGAACAGGAGGGACTCATTCTCTCACAACTCGGCTTTCAGAGTGCCTACGACCTCGAACCCAAAGCAGATGGATGTTCCAAGGTAAATCGGTCTTTCTACCTATTTTTTATAAGTAACCATGGTATTATACGTTGGTGTGTTTGGTATGTGATTACTTTTGCAGATTCTCGTATGGCACACGCAAACTCGCACACCGTCTTTCGTTCCTTATTTTGGATTTCAACCACCACCACCGAGTTTTGTGTAAATTGCAAAAATCAAACCAAAACGAGAAGAACTTTTTTTATTTTTTTTTTGATCCAAAAAAGAGGAAATTAGTTTATTTCAGCTAAGATGCCATGATAAAAGTGCTCAGTATTTTCCGTCCCTCCCTCTCTTTTCTTGCAGTACTCCTCTTTACCTCCTCCCTACCCAGCATTCCGATGTCCTAACATTTTTTTATATTACTCGCATTTTTTTGTTTCAATCTGCCTCTTCCTCTTCCACTACCCGATGCTCTCTTACGTACGTAAGGACGTTGTTATTTTTGCACTTGCGTGCGCGCCTTTAAGTGCATCGTAGATGCTTATTACTGTTATGAGTGGGCATTTATTTCCTACTGATGAAAATAGTTTGTTCATAAGAGATCTGTTTTGTACATTCCGTTCTGAAGAAGAAACCGAACGATTTGTCGAAATATAAAATGCCTACCATTTAAATAGGTTGTATTTGAGCTCATCATTTTTCTTAACACGGGATCAGAAGTAGACGGTGCGGTTACATTGTAGATTTGAGACGCATAATGCTGATGCATGCCTCCATTGTCAGCTTGATTATGATCTGCACAGGGTGGACGGAATTACAGTCACTGATCGTATAGTAGCTAATTTTGATGGCATCAATCCCATCATGTGCAATTTTTAAATCGTAGACATGGTATTTAGAATTGAGGTGCTAATTCGAACAACCATCTTCACCTCACTCCCTAGGTATCAAATGGAAGTAACGCTTTATAAAAGATTACGAAATATGGACAGTAATATGAAACCATAGCCAATAGCCATAGTGAAGCCAATTTCATAAAACTCATTTGCTATCAACTCCTAACTGTTATAATTTAATAAAATCTTGGCAAAGAAACGCTGCACCTGATCATCATTCGAGCTACCACTCATGGGATCCAGGTCGATCGTGTACAGAAGTGAAGATGTAAACCCTACATAGATAGTGATTGCAGGAGGTCTCTCGATGAACGTGCGCCATGCATCGGTTAGAACGAACAAGCAAACATCGCGTCACATACATAAAGAGAGTGAAACCACTTTCTCGACAGTGTTCAAATGCGTGCTGCTGAGGTATTCAATGACAATCTGATTTGAAATTTTTCCTACTTACAGGAGCTAGTAACATGGTATGCTCTGAATTTCCTGCTTAATGCCAGAATGGGTGCATAACAATCTGAAAATTTAGTAATTTGTAGTTAACACACTAACCTGCAAGGTATTTGAGTCATTCCGATTATTGGCATGAAGATTCCGACTTCTGAAGAAGTTGGAGGCTTTTATGGGCACCTGGAAAAGTGGATCTCCTTCCGTGCGTCACAGGAAGCACGTAAGTGGACTCAGCAATAATAAACAGATCACATCTACCGTGAAAGCGTTCAAGGCCACCATTATTGAGCATTTGGTCCAGAAAGCAAACGGAAGTCTGCAATGCATCAAGACCAGAATACTAATGCAATAGCTTTGGCTTTCTTATCGAAAATCTGACGTTTCTCCAAGACGTGAAAAAATGAAAATTGTACAATGGGCAAGAGGAAACGAATGTACTTCATTGCTCCTTCACGCACCATTAAGCGACAATGTTTTGCCGGATTTTCGCGCTTTATTCAAGAGGCACTAACAACTTGCTCATCTTACGGACGACTAGTCTAAAATTTCCCCCTAGAATGCACTCTCAGATGCATTTCTTAAGTCACACGCAGCGGTAGGCCAATGAATTTATTCTGAGGTGAGAAATTGGTTTAAAAACCAGCTGCGACGTGTTTGCTTAGTGTACACTAACGGCTGTCCGGTTTCGCATTAATTGTGTATGTGTGTACGTATGTGGAGAGTCATTTTTCGGATTGACTGCCCTCTTTAGCGGATGGATGCGCAGTAGTTTTTATGACCACGACGACTTAACAAGCTCCAGTGGCTGGGGTTTTGGATAGCCCAATAGAATGACGTATGGACATCATTTTCGGCTACTGTTAATGCACACTCCATAGCTCCGTTTTGGCGAAGGGGGTTAGTGCTTACAGGTAACAGACCGCCCAAAGTTTATTTCTTTTGGCAAAATCTACTAGAATGACAACGAAGTTGACAAGACTGACAGCTAATGTAGTAAGACTTGGTTGGTGACATCTACTTTCGGTCTGATACAGTTTGCTAGCCAGAAAGTAGGCCATGAGTATCTCATGTACCCTCAAGGCGACTAATTTTTGTCGACAGGTCTGAAGAATTAGTACAACCGTAGGTTTAGAGACGTCACTTCCGCATAAGAAAGTTTCAGCTCTTAGGATCACTTTGCGGAACTTGAACGCATTTAGAAATGATGAGACAAGTTTATGGCATGGAAGCCTTTCAAACGATAGGTTTATAGTTTGAATTAGCTTAAAGGTGAAATCTTGTCAGTGGAATTTGGGAATAAGAGAACCCGATAGCAAATGTTTTTTTTTACATTAAAATGACGAAGAATATGCTTTGGATTGTTAATAAGTTAAGTTTAGTTCGAATTTATGCCAACTTAGGTGGACAAACGGTGCTTCAATTAATGAACTTTCCTTCCGAGGCCGTAGAGGGAGGTTAAACGCCATAGTTCACGTGACTCATTGGTTTCAATAGCGGTAGCGCTGGCAACTGGTACTTGAAAAAAGTTGTTGCCACAAAAAGTAGGCTAAAAGACACGCTTTGTCTGATTGTGTTGTTCTGAGTCCGACTTTTCCACCGGAGAGAGGACGAACCACAGGCCTTAGGGTGTCGCGCACGTGCAGCGCAGATGGGAAGTTATTTCCATGCACAGCTTGGGTCTTAAAATGTGGATGAAATGGCAAGAAAAGTCATGGCTGAGATCGGAGTTGGTTTAAGTCTTCTCCAAGTGGTTGCCGACTTCGTTTGAATGAGGGGAGTAAACTTAGTCTAACAGATGCACCTATTAGGTACGAAGGGGCTTTGAGTAAAAGTGAGATTAATCTGTTATTTGATTACAGCACAAATCTCACACCTTGCATAAGAAGCAGCTTTCGATGATTGTGACTTGTGCCACTTCCACTGGGTAGAGCCACTTTAAGAATTGAGTGAACATACTTCTGACTTTTGAAAAACTCTTTGGGGTGAATTGCTGATTGAGATTGTAGTATGTTGTTTGGTTAAGTGCCTCTGTGAATGGCGGCCACTCTAACAGCCATGCTAAAATTTCCACCTCCGTCCCTTCTGTTCGAATATGCAAGCATTTAAATAAGTGTTATGTCCCCTAAATATCTAATAGGAAGTCTAATGAAGCCGCTTTGGTGGTATCGCAACACGGTCGAAATTACAGCGGCTTTCTCCCTGGCACTCATCGTACGCGACATGCTTTGGAAGGAGAGCCCTCATTTTCTCCATTGTAAGAGGATAAAAAATGATGTCTGCGTTTGACACCTATCGCGTTCCTGTTTTTGAATGACAAGCCATTAATGACATTGCCATGATAAATCGAGAAAAGCTTCCCTTTGGAGTTCCCCTTACCAGATCCAAGCATAAACATCAACATCATAAAATTGCCAGAATCGCTATCCAACTGGAACCGCATAAATTTGTCCTCTTCTGCATTATACTTCTGTTTTGTTCCAGTTTCTCTACTTCCAGTCTCGGGCACACGCGCTGGTAGGCAGAATTTCCTGTCTCTTGTTCATGCCTTCAGGCCAAATTAAGCTGTCGGTTTAGTTGTAGTGCTAAGTGGAATCAGTAATGCAGATGAATGGAGCGGCTGCCTCGTGGATGTTTTTACTTAACGCCGGTTATGCTGCGATGGCTGGAGAGGGAGGCGTATTGAGGAGTGCGTCGGAGAGGTCGTTCGTAAGAAGAGAGGACAAATGTAATGCAGTATTTGTTCTACAGCCGGCATGAGTGGCGATCATATTGCCTCTGTCTGGTGGATTGGACCTCGAGCCATGCAAAAAGCCCATTATGCTCCTCCTTTTCCGTTCAAAAAAATGCATTCAGGCAAGCACTGTGCATTCTAATGTCTAATAAGAAGCCTAGGCACCCTATAGATATGCTTGTAACATTTACGCCTTCCATTGCTGACAAATTGTAGCTCATCCTATTTTATTTACCTTTTGTTTGCTCTAATGCTCAACTGGGCTCTGTTTAAAATCTCATTTTTAACTTCCATCTTACTTCATATTACTTAAAAGGTGCGAGTTCTCTCAGGTGATTATTCAAACGCATAAAGGCGCATTACATCTCAAACTAATTTTCTTTCCCTACTGATCAGTGAGATATGACACCTCTCCTCGCATCTTCCACCTTCCTTTTGACTCCTTTTGGTATGTGTAGGTCTGTAATTTACTTGATTTAAGGGCACATCACAAAGGGCATTTGTTCCTCAAATCGCAAAATTTCCTCATCTTTCGTATTAAAGTAATCCATCTAACATCTCAATCATCGTGATCTGCCAACTCCAGGCAGATCTCCGTTGAAATCACAGTCTTACAGCGGAATTCTCATTTGGGCAGTAGTAGCGGAAAACTGCCCAGTCTCAACTTCACAAAACACAATTAGGATAGGAAGCATGTTTTCTCGGTGCTCCTGCCAATTGGGTAGAACTTTGACTTGCTTGAAAGCTTTATTGTAAATGTTGCCTGAACAAAGTGTTACTGTAGTTGAATACGTATTATGTTTACAATATTCTACGCACCATCCGGACGATTGGACAGACAACCACTTCAGTCGCCACATATTTGCCTTTAGTCTCAGTTGAGACTGCTTCACCCTTTAAAGGAGAAGTAGCCACAGTTGAACTTTTGAACTCCTTGCTCCTGTAGTCCACACTTATTAGCTCTACCACCATTCAACAGTGATCAAACCCAAAACGATGCTCTGCTTCAAAGGTATCCTTTAATGCATATGAGAGTTGGATGACTGAGTCGAAGTGTTATAGCAGATTAAAGATAATTTCTCTGAGTTTAATGAGTTAACACCTTGAGTGGGTACACGTGATTAAAAAGTGTCCTCCTAAAGGCAGTTGAGGAGTCGGATTTTCCACCTTATAAACTGGATTGAACACAATTAGAGTGGCGATTTGTCCGGTGATTCACATTCAAAAAGAGAAGTTCATCGGTTGCTGTGCAGCTCACCTCGTGCCAATAAGGAAACAAACACGACTGACGCAGTTATACTGCATTCGGGAATACTTACAGTCCATCAATCGTAATGTGAGAGGATTCATTTATTGCCAAGACAAATAATTTTTCCCCTTTCTCCATCCGTGAACCTGGAAACTGCGTCCTACTCCACTTGTCTTCATACAAGCTCGGATAAAATCGTAAATTCACGAAATGCTTTGGTTAATGCAGGCGCGCGAAATGGAGGTCAGTATTTAAAATTTCATAAACTAGTCGTTGTTGTAACTTTGTAATCACGGTCAGTCGAATGTCAATGCATGACTTTTTCTGAACAAATTAAATTAAATAATCACAAGTGATAAATTAATGTGCAATCCCTTCATTGAGTACTTAACTCCTGTTCTCAGTGATGTGTCGCCCGTGTCGTATTGCCACCAGACGTCCCATCCCCATCGGTACACAAGTAAAATGCAGCCCCAGTACACGTATTATTGCTACAAATTTCACGATATGTTAAAAGCTTTATTTGAATGTTTCACATCTGTTGCAATATATGCTAGTGTGGTTAAATTTGCCTTGATAGGCGAGAGGCGCGGAAGATCAAATCGAACACGAATCAAGTGCGTGAGGAGTGTAAAGATTCCTCCCTGGGCTGAAATCAGCTTCCCATCTCATCTGTCCTTCCCCACTTCCCTTCTTTCTAACCCACGATGCCGAATAAAGCTTCTGCAACAAACCCTCGCCTGAAGTCCAAGGTTTGGGGGCTTGAGGGTGGGCAAGCCGGTTCTACATCTGCAGAATGAAAAAGAAAAACTTTAAGAGTGCGTTAAAGATACCTATTTACCCCATCGACTACAATGAGGCGAGAGGTGCCATTTATTTACGTTGATTTGATGCAGAGAAAACGTTTCAGGCGTTAAGCCAACCTCTTGATTTTGGTCCAGTATATGCATTAGGTGCCGCAATCAAGTTCCATCATTGAAGGATAGGACCTCTGGAATATGCAACAAGACTTACCCCAGTTTATTTCACAACAATACCTGTTCTCATCCTAAATGAGATCTTTCCTTGTCTTTATGAAGGCAGCAAAATCGCATTCCGGTGTCGATGGAAAGCAAATTATTCCACTACTATCCAATTAACTCAACACTAAAGAAGTGGAAGGAGAAGAGCATGAGCTGCTGATGCCACAACCCACGAACAAACATAACAGAATGCCTCCAAATTACGTCTTCTTGCTCCCACCACCTCACTCTCACAACCCTCACTAATGCTACCACTACTTGAACCAACATCAACCACAACCACTCTGCATAACTCCGTTACAAACTTGTCCACCATTTCGCCAGCACCTGATGCAACAACTTCACTGGCCTCATGGTTGTGCGTGCGTAGACGTGAAGTGGAAAAAGGAGGGCAAGGAGGAATGGACGCGAATCTCCACTGTGCATAGAACTACGTCAGTCCCTATTCTTTGTCTTGTAGCCCTACTTTTAGGCCAGTGTTCGTAAGCACATAAAGAGAGCCGCGTGGTGGACATCGTATAGCTTGGTGCCTGTGCAGTTGCCATAGTTGCTGAAACTCCAGACAGGGTAAAATTGCCTAGAGAGATCAGTGATGTTGGATGGAAATTCGATGACTCTGGTGGGTGGATAATGGGTGAGAGTGATTAAGGGAACTGCAGAACACGAGACCTAAGGGAGAAGGAGGATCACAGGGTGCGCTAATTATACAACTACCCTTTATTTTTTTTTATTATTCAACGTTCTGTAACCAAGGACTAGCCTTTAGCCAATCTTAGAAGCACCAATGCTTGTTTCGTGTTGCTTATATGTTCAGTGCCCTAGCAAAATGTTGTATCCTGTCTCTGGAAAAGCCCTCGTAGCCTTATCCATGAGTCAATAGCATCCTATTTGGAGAGCAAAAGTAAGACATTTTTCCGGTTGTAAGGCCAATAGTCGTTTAGTCTCGCTAAAGTATTTAATAAAACAGTTAACCTTCAATGCTGTGTGATCAAGAAATATTATGGAAGTGTTGGAGTACTCGATTCTCCGTTGGGACGTAGTAAGAACGGACTGTCATTTGCCCAAAAAAGGACTGAAACCGCCAAGATGTTAGTGCGACAAACCGCAGGGACAGAAGAGTTCGCGCTCACTACAAACTAGGTCCCTAGAAACAAGGATAAAATAGTTGGGGGTGACTTATTGCAATGGTCCACTCTTTAGAGTTCTGGAGTAAGAAGCACAGGAATACAAGATTCGACACCGTTGTTTTTTTGTCAATAGTGCTGCTTGACTGTTTAAGGCGTTCGACGTCATTACCTATGAACGTCTATTCTGCGGCAATGCTTCCTAGCACTTTTTTACAGTACATGTATTTTCACATATTAAATACAAAAAAACACCTAACAGCAAGATTGAACCTTGGACAATTTTGATTCTACAATCTATTATCGCGGAGAAGCATAATTCTCTGACAGTATGCGTATTCGCCGACGCACCGTGGCCACGGTCTGAATGTCAGACTGCACTACGGATGTACCGTGACAAGTCTTGCCTCTATTGTACCATGTACTAATGTGTTTAAGTTGCCTTTAGAAGGGGGAGACGATCAGGCAATTCGAACACGGATCCAACATCATAAGGAACCCGAAAACACATCCACAGGGTGACGTCGGCTTACCGTCCCATCGATAGCCTCATTTCCTTTCCGTACGAGATGCCAAATAAACCTTCCTTAAATAGTCCTCTTATGAAGTCAGAGGTTAAGGGACCTGAGGGTAGGCTGGGAGGTCCTACACCTACCTGTCTACCTCTTTATGCACTTTACGCCCCGTTGAAAAAAACTTCATTTTGGGTAAATATTGTGCGTAAGTGTACTGCAAACTCGAGAACTAAGCATTATTTTATTTTATTTGTTTTTTACAGATTCTGGGATCCTCAACCTTTAGAACCCTAATAGTAACATTTACTGTCCATTATCTGGTTTCTCTGTAGGGAAATTTGGATTTTAAGTATTTTAAGAACAGGCAGAAATGATTAATGTGCGCTGGTGGTTGGCTCAGAGTCAATTAAGGCCAGATAATTAATGCCTTCTGCCACAGAGGCGGTAAGCTTTTTAGTCCCTTTTCAATGTCATTTGAGGTCAGATTAGTTAGAACATTCTTATTGGTTTTGGTACAGATTCTATTGTTCATTTGCTAAGAGAGGCGGGGAGAAATAATGCTTGAGTAGCTCCATGAGTCAAAGTGTATCGAATTTCAAGATGTGTTCTGTTTTATGGAGGATTGTGTCACTAGTCACAAAGCCAATTTGTGGCAGTCAAAGTCACCTTAGGACGGAGCTTCGATGCTCCCAAGCTATGCATAGCATTACAGTAATGAAAAATGCTAAAACGGGACGTTGATAGCGACTTATATAATCAATTTAATCTCGAACTTTCGAATCCTGACAAGTGCTGCTTCCTCTTCTTCTTCTTCTTCTTCAACTTGAGGTTAGAATTTTTACAAGCTTTTGAGCTGCGGAAGCGCACCAAAATTACTCACGGCATTTACTTGGATGCAGTTATAAAACTTGATGTACTATTCAAAATTGAAATGTATCGGACTTTAGGAGAATAGCTTTCTTGGTTGCTTTAGAGGAACAAGTTTTGCTGTAAGGCATTTAACCTCGTTACTGTACTTAAATGTCATTCGCTCCTCCCGCTACATTTGTCTAATACGTGAATACATCGACAATCCATTCGCTTCATATGAAATGCGCTTTTTTGGGCAACTACTTTGAGATTTTTTGTAGAGCCCGAGAAATTTTTAAGTAAGGCGGTTAGGAAAAAGGCATACAGCGTGCAGAGGGGAATGAAGCTAATGAAAGTGGCCTGGAGGCAATTTCATTTGGCTAAGGCACGGTGAAGTGCGGTTGACCTTTGGTTGAAAGTCAGACAATTAAAAAAGGCATTGCACTACCGCTCGTCTAGCGAGCGCAAACCAACAGAAAAGGAAAACAACACAAGCTATCTGTGTCCATCATCTAATTTCCGTGCAACTAAGGAGTGATTTGTCTATAATG
>UYWX01020424.1:0-18551 GCA_900622495.1 Hydatigera taeniaeformis | reverse complement strand
GCGTCCATTCCTCCTTGCCCTCCTTTTTCCACTTCACGTCTACGCACGCACAACCATGAGGCTGTTGTCAAGCCAGTGGAGTTGTTGCAGCAGGTGGTGGCGAAATGGTGGACAAGTTTGTAACGGAGTTATGCAGAGTGGTTGTGGCTGGTGTTGGTTCAAGTAGTGGTAGCATTAGTGAGGGTTGTGAGAGTGAGGTGGTGGGAGCAAGAAGACGTAATTTGGAGGCATTCTGTTATGTTTGTTCGTGGGTTGTGGCATCAGCAGCTCATGCTCTTCTTCTTTCACTTCTTCGTCCTCTTCATCAGTTTTGCAGTTTATCAAGAAGCAGTAGAAAATCTGGACGGATGTTCTTTAAGGTCTGGTTAAAATTGCTGTTGCATTAGTGCACCTTACGACTGGAAGATCTGATTCAAAGGCAGAACACTTGTGGTCAGTACACAAGAGACACTACTGACTTAATCTGGAAGCCAATCCATCTTGCAACAGCACAATTACGAACCACTGAACTAACTTCTTGTGCAAAATTTATAGACACCTAAACAACCAGCGTGCTACACGAGCATTGACAACAATTGAAGAGAGCATTTTGGCGGCATGCTCATGCTGTGATTCCAAAATGACCGGCTTTCTCGTGAGCAATGCGTATAATGACTTTCTGTTAAACAGGCCCACATTATTTTGATCTCTCCTTAATAAGCCATTCCAAGCGTAATTTTCTCTGTTTTCTAATCATCTGAGCACCTGCGAATCCACAAGGTTATAAAATGCGAATTTTTTACACCTCCTGATCTATTTTGATTGCATGCGATAACACGATTGGTCTTGGGCATTTTCACCCACATCTCCACCACACTTTTTTTCGCTGCATCGGTAAGTAACCCGTATTTTGCCTTTTCTGACTTAATTGCACACTCATATCGCACTGACTCTTCACATTTTCCCAGCTCTGATCTAACCTTTGCAGAAATGGGTGCACTTTTTTAGCGAGAATATTTAAATAGTCATGAAACCTTTTCAGCCTTGTTTGCGCTTAGCACTAACTGTTAGCTATCGACATCAAGAAAATGTCAGGAAGAGAAGAAGTGAACGCGATGAAACAACGGAAGTAGGTGTTTTTTTTCCATAGACTACTGAGTTGAATTAAATCCTGTACAGAGTAGAAGGGAAGTTTAGCATTTGATGCCATTTGTTGGTTGGATTGGTGTGGTGGTTCAACATTGCATAGAACGTCCACAGAATTGCCTTTATGAGGTTGGAGGATCAACTTTACTCTATTAAGAGTTGTTGGTGTCGTTGTTTCTCCTATACAGATGCATGAGGACATGATAGATTGAGGTCTTCATGCAATTCACAAACAACAAGCCACACCTTTGAGAAATGAATCCATGAACATAAGCTAAAATTAATCACACTGAGTTTCCAATCGTCTATTTTAGCAAAAAATGCGAACCTATTTCGAGAACACACAAATTACTGCTTTAAAGCTAAGCGTTCTGGCATCATAGAGTTGGCAAACAAATTGCGCGGTGGCCTGGAAATTTGTCATCCATCAATGCATTTGCCTAACAAAACAGTACTGTCGTAGTCAAGTGTTTCTCATTACTTTGATTAATTGCACAGTTGAAGTGGAAATTTTTTTTCTTACAGTGCCGAGTGCATTGTGATGACTAGTAAAAGACCAAGGGGAGCAGTGAGGACAATGCTCATATAATACCTCGGATGCTTGTCTGGCTCTCATTCCATCGCATATGCTAACAGCGCATCTCCATCTCTGCCTCTGCTCAGCCAATCCTCTGAGTAGGTCTAAAGTATACTACCATAGCAGCACGTCATTTACAAGCTAACAATTATCTTTATCTCATCCTTGATACGTTTAACTGGCTAGAGTGTGAAATTCAAGTGTGGCAAATTGCTGCAGATTCACCTTGTGAAAGGGACTAAAAAGAGAATGGCCGATTAAACAAACATTAATATGCCCTAGTAATTATGCTGATCTTCCTCATTTAGGGGACAAAGGGGAACTTTGGAGACTTATGGTTTTGTTTACTTAAGTTGAAGTAGTGACCCCGCACAGAGGTGTACGTGTATATGGGGGTGCGTGTGTGTGTTTGATCCTGCTAAAGCAGAGTTTGTGTCCACTCCTTTATTTATTTCCAAATTTGCGCTCTGTGTCCACGTGTATGATCGTATGCGTACTGAGTACTGGCAACGCAATGCCTCGCTAAAAATCAACATCCAACATCCTGTTTTGGATGGAAAAGGTGCTGGAGACTTCCACTTATTCTCTTTTTTGTAATAGCTTGCGAAAGTTTTGGTGTCCTCGATCAGTTACGGAAATGACTTGAAGGCAAGGACTCGAGGTTTCCTGAGAGGAAGTCCAATTTCCCACAATGATACTGCAAGTCTTAAGGTATGAGGGACATTTAAAATGATAGTTTTTAGAGATCTGAGTTCTTTTGCGGAAACACGATAAGGAGTGGTTCATAAAATTGCTTTCGTTGTTTCTGAATTCGACAAAGGTACCCCTACTTTGTATATTCACGGGACGTTTTGGAAATGCCTGAGGAGAAGTAAGGTTGAACAGTTAACTTAGATCACCTTGATATGTATTGGTAGGGAGGGTCTACATAATCTTGGAAGGCGTGTATCCTAGATTGTGCCAATTACGCCTGAATAGGAGCAGGTGAACTCTTGAATGCACCCAACTTCTTCAATTAATCCAAACAACGATGAACTGTGAGACAATTTTCATATTTAGACCCACTAAATCAGCTTAAATACTCTCACAGGTCTAAAAGTGGAAAAGAAACCATTTTTCTTTTCCTAAAGACTTATCAAAAGGTAGATGTAAACGTAAAACTTGGCTAGACTATTCAAAGTTGATGTATTGTTGTGGTGCCGACATAGCCCGCAGATCAGACTACCCTGCAAACATAAGATGTCGGAGCGCATAAGTTGCCTTCTTACCAAAACCTAGCATTAATCGAATGGCAAATCCATTCAATCAAAATCTCGCACCAGTCAAGACAAGATTTTCGCTGCTGTAAGGAGCCTTAAAACTAACCATCCAAGTTATCAAAGTTCTATGCAAATGAAACAGTTACCTGGCATAACATTACCGTCTTGTTTTAGACACTTGTACGAGATCTTGAAATTTTTCCCCACGTGGACGTAGTGTCGGAAACGAGTGAATGCAATGCTCATCCCTTGTGCCCATAGCTACCTTTAAGCAAACTGATTAAAAACTGTCATACAGTAATGCTGTTCCTACTTGAGAGATGCTTCTACTTGGGTAACCGAAGCGTAACCTTTTGTTAGTCTTGATAATATTTTCATATGTAGACGGAACACGACTGACCAGTGAAGCTTTTCCAGGTAGTTTACAATTACTGCCGCTTCTGTCCCTCAAGGTCGTGGAATTGGAGCGGTTGCCGAAAGTAAATGTCAACTCCGAACCATCAGTGATCAGCACACCCGCCACATACACCCTCCCTCCGCACCTCTAAAGTTTATAACCTTACAGTAGAAATCAGGATACGTGTACTTTAAGCTGGATTCTCTTTTTTTCGATGGCACCATTTTGGCGCCCTGAGGCTTCTTCGAAGTTAATGGAGAACGTAATTTTCGAGAGCTGTATTTGATATCGAACTTTTGACATGGTCCGATGGCATTGCAGTGGAGCACCAAAGTGATCGAGGGTTAATTAAACCAACTGATGGTCTACAAAGTCTTAAAGTATGGTAGCAATGGAGTGACTCGACACACAGAGGAAATTTTTTTTGCAAATTGATAAAACACTTTTCATATTACACACATTTTTTTCTACGATGGAATGTGAGCATGAACGTGATGAACTCAAATTCCTAGAAACAAATGAAATGTTTTGTAGTTTCGGCCAAAAGTATTGAGATATTTAATTGCGGTTTTTAATTCTGAAGGACAAAAAAGGTTAAAATGACTTGCGGTGCATGGAATAAATGATTGGATCTCAATTTACATTTGGATGCTAATTATTGTGTCTAAAATGTTAACTCTAATCTGAAGTAATCCCAAAAGTTCCCCGAAAGTCCTCATTGTAGTGGGAGCTACGAAGTGTCTTAAGGAACGGAGGGAGCGTTACCACGAGGTGTTTCCTGTATCTACTTCGAATTTAACTTAAGCGAACTGCGTTTCACCTGCAATCGCAACTGTTAAGAATGTAGCATTTAAGTTCGGAAATATAACACTTTATGCCAAGCGAAGAAAGACTTAGGAAATTAAATAACTTGGAGTTGGTTTTATAGAAAATTATACTTGATCAAAAATGCATTATCAATGTGCTTTAAATCTTGGGGTCATTGGCATGAAGCAGTGTCTGAGTCTCCCAGTGCTTCCTCGGCAAAACTGGGAGTTAAAGAACCAAGCCAAGCATTACAATGCATTGGGATTTATTTACATCAACTCTAAAATACCACCTATTGAAAATGCTCAGGAAGGGTTAGTGAAGGACTAAAGGACACTTGAGTTACCTTTAAAGGGTCAATTTTCCAAACAAATAAACCGAATGACCTAATGAAGCACTTCATTGATGATAAATATACTGCAACCGGCAAACACAATGTCATCGCAGAGTAAAACTGGCAGCGCAACTTCAAGACACTTACGTTTAAAGCACCAAAGCTCACCATCAGAGAGGAGACAGTGCAACTGAAGCTGTTGGCTTCAATCACTAAGGGAGCATTAGTAAGCTCCAGGAGAGCAGAAGCACTTTTCCAAGCCTCTGGTGATGCTGGTGACAGCCATCCAGGTGAAAATTAAGGCACAACAAACATCTGAGCATAATAGATGAGGAAGCAGTTGTCGTTGTGCATACGCAGGACAGAACACTTTAGCAGATGGATTTAACAGTTGGTGTTTGCCTTTTGCTTCACCTCTAAATGTTCGCGTTATGTGTGTCTGTGGCGGGTTTGGGAACACCTTGTTGATGTAACCTTCGCCTAAGGCTTGTTGGGAGGTTTACGATGGGAAAAGGCTGTTCTCTTGGTGTGCATTGCCTGCATCCTAGCTCCGACCTGACCACTTACTACTGCTTGCGTAGCTACCAAAGACTGATCCCTACCGAACTGATTAAATGCCGTTTACTATAAGCCATGCATGAGTGCCTTAAAAGTCCGCAATCTGACTAAATCGTAAATTTGCTGCATTTTCCCAGTGGCATGTTCAATTTGGGGTGGAAAATTTTACCTGATAAATCACTTCGCAAAGCAATTTGAGGGTTCAGTCCTTCGATTAATCTCCATGGTCTTGATTTTGTAACTTTACAGCCGAGTTACTGGTTTCCAAATCTCCTAACATCAACTTACACACTGCATGCATGCGGCGGCACCCGTTCAGCGCCTTGTGATCACGATGGGAATGAGAATGGCGTTGAATGCGGCGGTTTTTCTACTAAATAGCAATTTGCACTCATGAGTAATCGAATTGCCACAATTGGCCTCTTAAAATGCAATTTAAAAGCTGTGAGTCAGGGATCATGACACCAATAAAGTTGTAGCGAATTTATAGAAAAATTAATTTTCAATTAACTGTGTAAATCTGGATTTGTTGTGATTTTGCTATCTATCAACAAACTTAATGCAAAAAGTTTAAGGCTTTGTATGAACCTTACATAGGATGTGCATCTTAGAAGCAAAGAAGGGCATGTAGCAACCCTCAAGCCTCTGAGGTGTCCAGACCTGGCAGGGTACAACAGTGGACGCCAAAGCTACCCTGGTGTGTCAAAAAAAGTTTTAGTAGTTTTTTCACAATGGTAACGTTTCTACTACTCATGAAAAAGGAAATGCTGACTTACTCCATAGTTTGATAATCCACAGCCTGTTCTAGATTATTTTGAAGATGAGGGGAAGAAAACCAGCCCTACGACGCACTCCTCCGCATTGCTTTCCATTTGCTCTGACGAATGTGAGCCTTGGTAATGCAGTCGAAAGGAAAGAAATGGTTTAACTCCACCGGCTTTTTGTATTCTTGTAGAATTTCAGTTGTGTTTTAAGTTTGCTTAGGCTCATCTAATATGGCTTCTCGTTGTTTTTCCTTTTCTAAGTTCACTTTGAGTCACGAATCAACCTATCCTGTAGGAGTTCTACCTATGTGAGTTCGATGGTGTTAAGGGGGTGGATTTTCATGCAAATCAGTGGAATATTTTATGCAAAAGATTGCTAAGTTTGTGTAATTTATTTACTCTCTGTGTGCTGTTATCTGCTTTCCTGTGATATTCAGCCAGTCGGACATTAATTGCCGCATGAATAGACCATCCTACCAGACAAAATATGTTAATCTTCCAAACAGAATATTCTCCTCCATTTTATGGGAACTCCTCTCTCCCTACAAGCTATTTAACAGTGATAGGCTTTCGCAGACATTAGGAGCTATAAAATATACAAGTGGTAAGTCTACTTGTTCAACAATTTATGGGCTTGAGTACAAATTTTGGCCTAGTAAATAATCAGCGATGCCTTTGCTAATGCGTACGAATGTCTTCTAAAGAAAAATTTTGTTTCATCTACATTGTCTACTTGACACAGCAGTAATGTTTTAGATAATAGAGATACAATTGAGGCATTGTATCACAAGGCATTAAATCGTGTTTTCAGTGCAGCATTTTTTTTTCTTAAATGTCCTGATTATGAATGAAATGACTACAGGGAGTTGTTTGCTCAACAAAATTATGTTATCAAAGCGAATGCAGGCAAATGTGAGTAAATTGTGGATGCTTGCTTTGCGGTTTTGGTAGTAGTCCCGTGGGTGTCCGATCAGTAGGTTTCTCTGAAGCAGCTCGACATTGTGGAAGGAGGGCAGGTTCCAGGATCCCACGACTGTCCTCCCGGTCTCCACCTTCCATTTCAGGTGTCAACACTTTAAGCGCAAGTCTGTACGAGATGAGTTGAAGAAGGCGCCAAATGTATGAATGCGAACAACTCACTGAAAATTTTTACCAACTTTGCTTGCAGTTATAGGCAAGTTGATTTCCTGGTCTCCAGTCTGTCTTCAGGAAGATTTGCCCAAAGCAATGCAGGTGTCCATTAGACTCGCTAGTCTAAACGCAAAAAAATAGTTGACTTATTAGGTTATAATGGTATGAAAAAGAAAAAAGAACAACCTGAATAGGATATGGGCGTAACACAATCGTTCATCCACTCCTGATGGTTTAAAATATACTCTGTGCATAATTCTTTTGCCAAAGTGGGTAGACTGGTGTCTTCAAATATTAAACCGGCCCCATTTTCAACCCAAATGCAACTATTTTAGCCTCCGCTATTCATAAATTAACCAAACGCGTACACGTCAGTGCTTTGACAATTTCCGCAGGTCCACCTCAAACCCGTTTTCAAGTCACTGCCAAGGGTCTCAACAGGTTAAGCAACGGGTAGAAATTAATGCTTGTGAAGTGCAACCATTGTTTGTTTAACTTTCGGTTATGCTGTGGCTTCATTTGAGCTCCACCATGGCACTCTTACCGAATGGAGCTGTCTTCCGGTCCGCGCTAGAGGACCTTAAGCTCCGAGGTACCTTCTTGTGCCATCGATGGAACCTTAAGGAGTCGCGGGGTTTACAGATATGCTGAATTGAAAAAAAGATCCCCCTTGTTGCCTCTACAAAGAGTCTTTCTCATGATTCACTCTTCCTGTAAAGTTGATTTATTTGTAACTAGTTAGCTGCCTACTCATTACCAAACCTTTCAAGTTTTCGTTTAAAATACTGTGGCCTTTTTAACGCCGTGAAATAACTTTCTTGTTCGTCAATTTATCTACTTTCCATTCAAATACTTCTTGTTTTCACTGCTTACTATTCATTCCACCTAGGAGCTAGAAAATGGATGATAAATGGGTTACTTACAAAGGGCTCACAAGATTTGTTCGGGCTTAATTGCCCGAAGGCACTACGCATTCTCAAGGAGAGCGATTGTATCAATGAAATATGTGCTGTTAGGCATAATCATCGGATCAAATTTGGCACTGGTTCGGTAATAAGGCGACTGAGAACTGGATAGTTGTTACTAACAAGCAACCATTTCACCATACCCCGTCACGGAGGATCACAGGAGAAAGAGCGATGGGTGTAGTTGCGTGAGAAAGGTATATGGCATTGCCAAGATAAAGGTTCTCGTGGTTATTGAGGCAAGAATGACTGATGCAAACCTCAGCAGGTGTATCATAAGCCAACCACTTTGGAACTTTGAAACTTTTACACAACTTTTTTTGCATTTGACTGCTGCTTGATTTACCTTCCCAGATGACCAAGCTTGTCGGCTGAAATGTTTCGCAAAACTTTAACTGCCCCCTAATAAATACGTTTCGATGGTTTTTTTGGGGTGAGCGCGACAAAGAGTAAAGTTGCATCTTGTGCAATTAACTTTGAGACTCAGTCCATGTGAATGGATTTACCAAAGTTGTCGCAAAGAAAGAGAAGAAGAAATTAAAAAGAGATGGCAAAAGCGATTGATTGGATGAAAAAGAGGTAAGTGGAGTCTCGTGCCAATAATTCCATCAAAAACCGACTCTCACATGTTGGCGAAATAAACTACTGCGGTTGGCAATGTCGATGAAATGACTTTTCCTTTGTGCAATTATTATGCACATAAAGAGCTGACTACAGTTGGAGAATGGATTTGGGTTAGCTTAGCCACTAATCATGACCTTTTTTACATTTTTCGGTTGAACAACAGAGCTTTTTGTGATATGCTCCTTTTATTGCGCGTGTGTACAAGTAGGGGAGTGTTTAGTGATGGTTTCCCCCCCCCCTTTGTGCCAATTTTAGTGGTACTTAGTTCTGATGCAGCACTCTAAGACCTCCCTAAGGTCGCAAACAGACATAACACCTGGAGAGAGTATGTTTTGTTGGCCTGCTATAGAGTATGGCGCTACTGCCTGCAGACCGCGCCGCCCAGCGGACATGCAATGAGTGACACGCCACTTTAGGCTAAGGCATAGCAGAAGACATGCGTTTATAAAACAGTTAAGTTTCACGTGTCTCTGTGATGCTCGTTAATGCCTTCGCGATGATGGGATTTTACTTCTTTGGTCAGTTAAATAAATAATTTGACAGCAAAGATGTTCTGAAGGTGTATTCTTCAGTTTAGATTAAAGCACCAGTTAGATTTAAATAAACTTCAAGTGTGCCAACTAATCACATGCAAAACACAATTTTTTGCCATACCTATGTATTTTTTTTGTCATACTCAGATGGCCTACTACTACGGCGATCTCACCGTTTCGACTTAGCATGATACCACTTGTTCGCATCTGTTCAGACTCCAAATAAAATGCCTCAAGAACACTCGAAGTAGAATGAAAGCTCAACTTGCATGCAATCTTAACCATGTTATTACTTCCTACCACATGCATTAGCTCTCAATTGAACACATGTGAGCTCAGGTTCACATTCATAGCAAGTTTTATTAACTATCAATCATCATTTGTTCATTAGAGCCTGATTGGGCAAGTTTAAGGGGAACTCTCACTTTTTCACAATTGATCGTGACCTCAGTGGTGCCGCTGGACTTCCCTAAGCGGGAAAGGGGACAAAGCGCTGAAGAAGAGAGTATGCATGTATGTCCATGTGGACTAGTTGCCGATGCTAATGCCATTTCCAGTCCACTCACTAAAAGCAGAAAAGCGGGCTTCAACAAACACTTGACTCATTTCTTTGTCGTAAAATAGATTGCCCTTTGAATGGACTTTATACAAGACTCGGTAGTGTTAGGTCTAAACATTGTTTTGGACAGAGAACACTCACTGCAGGATTTATATTATCCACCTCCAGGATGACTTTATATGCGTCAGTAATGTAAACTGATTGCATAAAGCTTTCATCGCAACACCATGCTTCGTCATTTGTGCATGTTTATTAAGTGAGAACTATGAGGTAAATAGAACAGCATTGTATTCTTAGTGAAACACAACTACAATTTTGAAGTCGACTGTCCCCAGCCGGACAGACGTGAACATAAAGTTGACTGTGCATGGGGAACAAAAATCAAATGTTTGCCTTTTTATAGTTTAGCTCTAAACCGAAAAAAAGGAGTCCAATGGCAGCGAAGGTATTTTATTTATAAAAGGTGGGAGATGAACAGCCTCTAGGTGGAGGTGGAGGAGGAGGAAGACGAAAATTCACTTTACTTCACTTCAGCAAGACATTTCCTTAAGTCAATTGCCGATCCACCCTTGCCAGCATAACATAAGGATGAAGTTATCCTTTTACTGCCAGATACGATACCCAAGAGTGCTTTGCCCTGATAATCTAACCCAATTAAGAGGTCAGATCGACGTGATGCTCAATCCCAGCCTTGCCACCTCCTCTTGGCACTGCATTTTAGAGCCACACTCCCCGGTTAAGGAGTTGGAAGTCGTATTCTTTATGTGGTAGCTTAAGCAATAATTTTATTCGGGAAGTTTTTTTTCCAGCTGAAACGATAGTCATTGTGGGATTATTATCTTGCCTTAGCTTATTAGGCCTCATAAATAATGCGAGCACAAACAGCGCTCTAAGCGCTATTCAACCGCGAAAATACTTTAACAAGTAAAAAAGTCCAGCTTAAAATGTTTTCCACGAAACACAGAATTTTCCTTTGAACAGAATTTGCTCATAGACACTGGGTGTTGCATCTGTAAGCGACTGTGGAAATGGGAAACAATCTGGGTTGTCACCTCGTTTGATAAAATGCCAGTGATTACTTCATCCTTTATAACCTGAGATACTGCAAGTTAACCCCATCGATGATTTCATCAATTAATTGTGATTTTAATACATTAAAGTGTACTCTCGGAGCATTACACTGCCGCCATCTTTTTTCCTATTCTTCACCTTTTGTTGCTAGAAAAACTCAACATCTAGTTCAAACGACACATCAGGTTGATAGGCATGTTGAGCATGCGCTTGATGACGTAGGTGATTTATTTGAGAGATCCAGGTCAGCCTTTGGCATGAGGTGACTTATGATCAATGCCAAGGGTGTATTTAGTCAACCTCTACATTGATGAGTGTGAAAGCAGCACACCCGTTTCCATCACGTTAAAGGCTAATCACGCGACTTCTCCTGGCACAGTGATGGCATCCTCGCATTTACAAAGCAACCTCATCTACCACTTATTCAAAATAGACTTTACAAACTGATACTGTGGAGAAAAGAACCGCTACTTTCATCTTAAAGGCTTACCGGACCTCTTAATTATGCAAATGACGGGTTAACTTACACTGGACTCCCAATGGGTAAACGGTGTTTAGAATGAGGTAAGATTAGGTTTTAAACACAAAAGTCATTGCCAAACCCGAAGAACACCGTCAAAAAGATGAAAGAGAGGGAAAGAAGAGTCGAAGAACGTCCTTTACAAACGATCACACAACAAGGACAGGGGTTTTGTGTGTGTGTGCCATGCGATTCTTGAGATCAGGATCATTCAGTTGGAGCAGTCTCTTCACTACTCGGTTTCTCACGCATCAGCATAGGCTCGCGTTCGCTCCAGTCACTTGGCACATCATAATCCGTATTCAAACTGTCTGCCAACTTGGTCGGTAACCTCGACTGATGATCTTTGTCTGCGCTAGGCATCGACTGGAGCCACATTCGTACTTCCGCTGCACTTTTGCCTGTCGCTTCATTTACTACATCTGTAGTAAAAAAAAACATAAATGGTGTATTGCATCAACTGACCAAGTGCAAAACCCTTTTTAAGGTTCAGCCTCTCCATTGCCTGGGCTAAGAGGACTGAGTCAGATCTTGACTTCCAGATGACTTCAAAGGAATGAGTTAATTGAAGTGAACCGCTTTGATTGGATAAAATTAAAGTGTCTATGCGTCCAGAAAAAGAGTGCTTACTGAATTCAGAAAGTATGATGACCTAACTTTAGCAGGAATAAATACGAATGGACAGATTGATTGACAACAGTGTATAGGTGTTTCTTTCAGCATTAGGGCCACACCAACCAAATTTGAACTCTCAGCATGAGTAAAATCCGAAAGCCTTTATGGTTGTTGCTTGGTGAGGATAAATCACCTTGTGGTTAGCAAAAGCTGTTTTGTGGGGCATTACGGAGGAGCAGTTGGATCGACTACAAGGAAATCCTTCACTACTTTACAGTTTGCCATTCGTCAAGGCGATTGTGGTGAGTGAATCCACTTCGATGGGGACGGAGCGTGGTGTACCGAAAGCAGTGACCTTACCCACTAAGAGTGAATTCAAGGGATCCACGATGCAATGGGAAAGTTTGGAAGCACTCTGCAACTCGTCCTTTCACTTCAAAAATGTTGTTGTTCCAAAGACCAGTAGTGCAACCACCATTTATCCTCGGCACTTAATGCGGTTGATTTGCAAATGTTGAAAAGATGAAATGCACTTTTATTGTTACATGGTGACGTTGCCGTTAAATAACTAACAAGGCAGTGCATTCAAAGATGACAAATTTTTTTTGGTGCAAGACGCTGCCAAAATGGAAATAGAACTAACGTAAGAGGTCAAAGGTGGAAGGAAATGATGAAACTGGAAGACTAGACGCTAAAACTTTTCTCATTAGTGCTGAGCAATGGGAGCGCTGACAGAAAAAGTAGTACAATTTTAGAGTACTACAAAAACCTCATAAAATGCCTTTAATTTATGGATGATAGACCTAATTTAATTTGTGGTAACACAAAATGACAACCACTCGATAAAAGTTTCACGAAGTGGCTCTCTGAGCCAAAACGCCTTCAGTGCTGCGATAACACAAGCAAAATAGACATCGATCAGGAAGAGTAATTTCAGCCTTTCTCACCTCATCATTTGGTGCTAAACGCTGTTGAGATGACGACTTCAAATGTCATCTACCTACTTTGCAAATCACTTCACAATCAAGCGTCGCGTGCATGTGAATCTAGCATGAAGTGCAGGGTGGTTTAGACGGTTTTCAAAGGACTTGGCAACAGCTTCATCCTTATTTGCAGTTGGCAATAGGTACAAGAGCCTGGTGCATACACTTATACAAGAGTTTATTTACATGCATTCATCTTGCTATTTGAGGTTAGACTTAACCAGCGAAAAGATCACCATGCAATTCCATTTTACGTATTGTCAGCTTAAACATGTACACGCATCAATGCAGCATAATGCTAGAATTTTTAACTGATTACGGAGTTCATTCTACTTTTCTCTCCGGAAAGAAGCCTCGACTGCAAAGAACGCCAATCTCCATTTCTCATATCGGTTGATGCAAATTGGTAGGCCAAAAGGTGTGCATGTAGCGCGGGTGAAAGGATCCTTGGGAGTCCATAGCTGAGGAGCCAATAACGATCTACCATCGTTTTTAAAAGTTTCTTTGCAGATCTTCCTAACTTGTTTATGCTGTTGCATCAAGTATCTTAACTCTCAATACCTCCTGCACTTCTTTAACAGTTGGATAAGTTTAACACACATTGCTGTGACTTGCCGATAATTTTCTGGGGATTCTTTCAACACTGATGGTTTCCCATCTACCTTCTATAAGATTCAAAATATTCATGCAAAGCCATAAGGATGAAACAGTATGGAAGAAGCGCCAAACGTACCCATTTGACACCTCTGGGCTCAAAAGCACTGTGTCGCCTACCAACGTAGTTTAAACTGGTGAACAAAACAATAGTTGTTGCTTAAGAAATGAATCTATTGTGGTTAAACGCGTAAAGATTGAAAGTCAGTGTCACCGTCTTTAGTTCAATAAGTTCACTTAAGTGAGAAAAAATACTTTACTCACCCACTTCCTCCAAAGTGGCCTCAGGGGCCATTGTTTTCGATTTAACCGACAATTCCGCTTTTAAAAGGGGTACGGAGGAACGTTCAGTGGAACTTGATGGAGGCGGAATTATACCATATTGGTGACCAAGCACAGCGGCAGGTAGGAGGACAGCCATTCCAGGTTTGGGCGATCCACTACCACCTCCTGCACTGGCCCCATCCCCTGCTCCCGGTTTCCCGATTAAATTCACATCGGCGGCACTACATAACGGAGCACCGTAGGCGGAAACTGACGCTAGTTGCGGTTGCGAGGCTCGTATACCACCTCCAGAACCTAGAACTACAGGAATGTAGTGATGCTGGTGGTGAGAGGTCGGTTCGAATCCAATTTCGGACATTGGTCGCTCTGAGAATACTGTCTCTCTCGAGCTGGCTCGCTTTACTCCGACATAGTAGGATGGCACAAACTGATGTCGTAGACGGTGAGCATGATATTTGGGACGAGGAGTGACTGGTCCAGACCAACCTAATGGCTCAAAGCTTATTGGGTAGGCGGCAGGGTTTGAGAGTATTTGAATCGGTTGCGGTGCACCGGGATGGGGAATCGAGAACCCCGAGTCCGAGTTACGGTCAGCAGAATTACTCATAGTGCTTCCATTGGCTGCTTTTCCTTCGGGGTGAGCGCGCGCTGCATTGGCGTTCTCAAAGGGACTCCACAGTGGGGGGTTCTCTACTAACGACTCGTCGGGAATGGCAATAGACCGACGGAAAGCTGAACTGGGTGTCATTTGCTGTGCCAGTGGGCCGGGAGGTAGAACTCTGGGATCTGCAGGGTACCACGCAACGGTGGGGATGACTCCTGTGGGTTTGAAATCACTCTGACCACCAAAAGTATCAGTTCCTTTCAATTTCCTTTTATCTATGAAAGAGAAAATTAATGGAAAACGAGGTAATCGAGCAGGATTTCGCTCAGAGTGCACAAACGCAGCCTCCACTCAAGTTTCATTTTATTACGTGGATAAAAACGATTCAAAAGTAATCTTTTAAGTGATAAGCACTGTCTTAGAATTCTTGTGGAACAGCATAGCAAAGTTGGTCCTAAATTCGTGTAGCCTGCCGATAGCGTCGGTATTAACGGCTCAGTGCCGTTGTATTTTAGTTGCCAATTTGTAGAGACTAGTTGCACCAAGTCGTGATACAAATTGACTGTGTTGAGTTTGGTGCGACAGATGTGGGATATTCTTTGTCTGAGGTGAATAACTATTTTTTTTCAGTTTTCGAGAGCTAACAGTGCGTAAACTAATATCATATGAGAGCATTTCGAATCGTTTGTAGGTGACCTTCTACATCTCAGGCGCAAGCGACAAACATCAAATGCTCGGCGATAATTCCGACATCTTTTAAACACCTAATAAACCAGTTCATATGGCATTTGAAAACGATAATAGCAAATGCAGCTTTTATAGAGTGACCGAAAATCCGCCTAGTTGCAAACGGAGTTTTGTTACCTTCTTGGAAAGTAAACGATGAAGCCAACTAAATAAGAAAAAGCGTTGACTTGACCGATTGTTACCGTATCGTGTGGCCAGTATGTGCTTCACTGAAATGAATCTGAACGAAGTTTTTAGCAAACCACTTCTACCCTTACAAAACTGTGGTGACAGGAAGAGGCGAAAAATCGCAACTTCTTAAAACGCACTCGTCATGTGGAGCAACGACGAAGCTGGAAGAGGTGAAGAAATGTTTAATATCAGTACCAAGACAGTTGATTTCTTAGGTTGTCACAATATTCCATCAGGAGGAAGATCGTTTCCTCATCCCATAGTAAAAAAAACCAGTGTTGGCACGGCAACCATACAATTGTGACAGAATAACTAGACGTGCTAGACATAGTTTGGAAATGTCTTTATTTTACCATCTGATCATAAGCTTTGGCATGCACATACACACACAAAGGCGGAATTGATTGGATCAAGCCTCGCCCGGAGAATGAAGCCCTGAAAATGTTTACCCACACTGGCGGATGGTCTTTTAACATCTATTTTCGCTGAACTTGTGCACATATCTACATTATCTTGTTTATTCGTCGTAAAGAGTTTAAAGCATCACCAAACAAGAAATACGCGAAGTGATTTTCTCCCAGCCGCTGCGCTTGTTGATTTGTTACATTGCAAACTACTTTGCTTCTGTTTCACAAAACCAGTTTACAAATTGGATAAGTATCAACGCTTTGTTGAATCACTTTACCTGGTCTGACAGACACAACTCGTCACAATTTAAAGGATACTGTCAAACTGAGGTTGAAGAAGCAGAGTGGGAGCAACTCACCTCTGTGATGCCGTCTAATAATCCATTTTACGCAGCAGAAGCAGTTAATTAGCATGGATAGGGCGAGGGCTACAAGGGCAATGATGATGATCATTTCTGGCGTCCAGAATCCCCCTAAAACATGAATTGAGATGGGTGAGCGAGATTAGCTACATATAACCCATTTTACCCTTTTTTTTCAAAAAGGAGGAACTAAACCCCTGTAATGTGGAGGCTGACTTATGGATTTATGGCAAGTTAAGTCATTTTTGCAGCCCATTTAGTCCTTTAAGTTGGGAGTCAGCATACACTTCTACCCTTCAAATTCTGATTCTTCTGCGGTGTCATGACGACCTGTTCATACTGAAATTGATCTAGCTCTCTCGTATGACAGTAGTAAATCTCGGCACGAACTCGTGTACCTTAGGGCTCTCGCTATTGTCTTCCATCCAGTCGCCATGATGGGTGTCATTGTCTGAGACGGGGTACAGATGTCGTATAAACAACTCTAGCGGCCTCCCACGGGAAGCTAAACTGTTTTAAACGCTGTATACCTCCACCTTCACTGAGTGAGTCATGGGCCCGCTGTGGTGGTGACGGCCCTGACAAAACACGCACTTAGATGAGGGTGCACTAATGTGAACTAAGGATGGCGGTGATAGTGACAACGGCGCGGGGATGGTGACCGCTATCCTGTAACCAAGTCAGCACATGACCTGTGAGTGTACGCGCACGGCTGCCCACGCAAACGCCACAATGGCGCCAGCTAGGGTGGAAATACAAACAAAGGGTGACTGATGGCACTTGAAAGTGAAATGATGGCCATTGCGGTGCAATCGGATGTAACGTGATCTCAAACCAACACATTAATGCCACCAGAGGAGGAGACGAGTATTTAGTGATTCATAGGGTGATAAATTTCAATCTCGCTTTGTAGCATTTCGCCTGACATGATAAACTGCATGTCATTGAATAGGGAGGTGACTTTTCTGCAACGAGTGAGAAACGATTTAAGCACAGCAACAAAGCCTCAGTCATCCCGATTGACATCCTCAGAGAGGAGTCCTCATAAGAGATTGAATTCATTCACTCTGGCTTATCGGACAATAGTTTTGAGTAACTAAGAGGTTGTGGTGCTGCTAACACAAAAAACCCGTAATAACTGGATCAGTACAGGTCAGTAGTCGAAATGAAACCTAATTTAAACATTTTTTATAACTGTTTGGGCTTCACTGATAAATATGTTCGAGTATGAACAAGCTATCGCCAAAATCTTGGCTTTTTCTGTTTACCATTGCGCATGGACATTTATGTTTTTGCAAAAACAAATTGCATACGCGACTAAAACATGTTGATGGGAGGAACTGGTTTAAAACGCAAAGTGAAAAGCAAGAAAAATGGAAGCAGTGAATGATGAGCAAAAGCTTTGTCCTGAGCTGGCACCCAGCAAGCATAATTAATCCCTACTTTCTGATGGACAGATAGTAGTAATCCGTTTTAGGGTTAACTAAGTATGGAATATAAATCTTACCTGGCGTCTCCGAAATCCAAGATTAAATGCTGCCAATCACCTCAAAAATAAATAACTTTTACGATCTAAAGACATCAGATTTTGAATTTGAGTGACAAGATGTTAGCCATCACAATCCATACACCGAAATTTCCCAACATAAACCAAGAATGTGGCTTAAATGGTATCGACAGGCGGCTTTTCTATTGTTGTCGTTATCCGACCCTCAAATTCAGATTCCTACTGTAAGACTTATTTATTTGTCTAAACCAGCGAAATGTGTGAATATTGGAGGCATGTAATGTGTGTGTGTGTGTATTGGTGCACATGCATGTGTACATCTGTGGCCACCGCAGTGACGACCGCGACGGACATTAATCGTAGGTCAACGTCTAATTAACAATCATCAACTTGCGATTAATGAATGCGTAAGGCATAAGGTCACCTAACCCCAGCCTGCGTGGCTTTAACTGCTCACTCTGTAGGCGTACGGTGATGGAGTAGGTACGAGCGAGGGAAGCAAATTAAACGGAATGTTGCACAGTACGAGACAGACAGGGGAGTTTCACCCGCTGACTTTCCCACTCTGCCACCAGCTAATTGCAACGAAAGTGCCTTTTGGACTGATGCCCATACTGACACCATCATAGCCACCGTTGCCAATGACTCAGAAACCTGTCTTCTTGTTTGTCTCCCAGCCAGCACTTTCTCAGGGTCCCACAGTGATTACTAATTCCCATCTGTGTTTGGAAGTCAAAGAGGGAGTCTGCGTGTTTAGAAAATCTCAAATTAACAAATAAAAGGGAATAAAGTTGGTTCTATGATTCAGATCGGTGTTAGAGGTGGTTACAGGATGGCGGAGCTCCGGTCTGTGCATCTGCTAATGGATGCCTCTTTATTTAAGTGCCCATTAGAAACAACTTACAAGCGGTATGACCACTGTTGTGCAAGAATATATGTGCTATAACAGGCTACCAACTAGTCCTGTTTGTTATGACATTGGAAATTAGGAA